>VZRW01002458.1:1119617-1194720 GCA_013398125.1 Aegotheles bennettii | reverse complement strand
CGGGCTGTGTGCCCGCAGCCTCCCGGCCGTCAGGGGCAGCTGGAGCGGGGACGGGACGTGGCGGTTCTACCGGCAGCGCCCGGCGCTCGGCCCTGCGGAGGAGCCGGCCCGAGAGACGTGGCTCCTTCTGCCCCACAGCCTCGGGGAGAGACTCCTCTGCCCTCCGCTCCTGGCACACAGCACCTGCCCTGCCCGGCAGCTCCGCGGCCGCAGCCTCCATCGTGCCCAGCAGGGCTCGGCCTCCCCGCTGGGCCTGCAGCGCAGCCCCAGAGCGCTTCGCAAAGCGAGTCGGGTGTTCTGCTGCCCTCTCGGCCCCTCAGAGGAGTCCCATCTTCAATTTGGGCCAAATTATTTTCAGCCCAGGGAACACACAGACATCAGCGAGAGGCTTTCGCGTTTGTTTCTCCTGTCAGCACCGAGCCCCGGGCTGCAGCAGGAGGCAGAAAAAAATAACAAAAACCTGCCCTAGAGGGAAGGGAGCCGTGACCACCACCTCCTAGTACACACCCGGGCCTGTCCCCTCTCTGGTCACCGCTCTGGAGCAGAGGAGCAGTCCCCCAGCTGCAGAAGCAGACCCACAGTCAACATTGCCTATTTTCATGTTATAAAAAGACAATCTGCCTCATTGCTTCTGTCACCCAACACCATTCAGCACTAATCTGGAGCAGAGTAGGCGTTTTGGTTGTCTTAACAACAACTTGACTTGTGGTTTCAGTGTTTTCATGATTTGTCTGCAAGACCTTCAGTGCCTGTCCTCAATGACAAACTCTTCAGGTTATATGCAGACTGACTTTACTAGTTCTGCACTAGAATAAATCAACCTGTCCTGTTACGGAACAAGACAGTGGCTTTCATACACATAAGGACTACACTCTAGTACCTGTTCTTACTGCTGTCTCCTGTTGCCATCTCCTGATTTAAAAAGCAGCTCTCTAATGGCCAGGTTTAAAAAAAAATAATCAGGTGCTGGAACTATTTTGCCATACATACCTGGCAGCCGAGGACTTGCCAAGGCTGTGAGACAACCTTGGGACTTGCTTTCCACGAACACTGGTCAGCCCAGCATAACTCCCAGCTCCCCATGATCACAGCCACCCAGCTGCTCAGTTCACCCATTACTGAGCCCCCTCTCTTGATGTTCCTTCTCCAATCTCTTCACTACATCCCAAAGAGCTCTAGATCTCTCCCTGAGGCTTTACAGTTGGTAGCACTCTACTTACTAAGTGGTAGCTTTTGGTGCTGACCAAAACCACAAATTAAAACCTTCCAGGAGTGGAAGCCCTGTTGCCTCCTCTGCTCCAGGTCGTTGGTGCTGGGGACTTCTCAGAGTTCCCATCTTCTCCCACCTTTACGCAAGATTCACTCCTGGTCCTGACACAATCTGTCATTCGGTACAAACAGAGCAAGTATGTCATTCACATTTCCCAGGAACCTCTCTGCAGTTTGCTGTCCTGTCCTTAGCACTCTTTCCAGAATAACTGACCTTCCTAAGATTTTCAAGAATAACACTTTATGGTTATGTACAAAAAAATTCAGCACACCATTGTTTAAACTCAGCCTCTACTTTCTAAAAAAAAAAAATATGCACATCATGCACTAACTATAGGTTGCAAACTCAGCACTTTTGCTTAATCCTGTCTTCCTTTCATCCCTTCCAAAAGCCCCAAGCGTACTTCACTACCAAAATGCTTCTGCCAGCACTGGTCTATTTGCAAGCACAGGCACAGTGAGATTTTGCCAAGCACTCACAGAAAGATGATTGACAATGCCCATCCAGTTCCAGCTATGTAAGGAACTGCCTACCCAAAAGCACCAGTGTGAGTAGAACCAAGTGTGCAATCACATTTAAAGGCTTCAAAATGGGATGAACTGCACTGGCATAAGACTTTTTTTTCTTCCAGTCATGCATTGCACCACAGCAAGAGAAGCTGCAGTATTAAAAGGTTTTACCTTTGGGACTGAATATTGTTCTAATACTACTATTTTCTTTACCTGTTTTTGTAACAGAGTAGGAAGCAATAAATGTATGGTGCTTTATCTTTACTAGAAAGAAAAATGAATTAAAAGTCATTAGCCAGCATATGGTAACTAATACAAATAAAACTTAATGGGACAAGGCAAACAACTCGTAGATATATTAGCACATCACTTTTCATGAGGCAGTTTCTTCAATCTCCCTGCCTAAGTGACTGAGAGTAACAGACATTAGCGGGTTCCTGGAGATTTACCAGCTGAACTGATAGAGTGATTCCTGCATGGATGCTGCTCTTCTAAGAGCATTCCCAGAGAGAGCATCTACCATTTAATTTTCCCCAATTAGCCAAGCCCTTGGATAGGAAATAACTATTAAGGTTCTAAACAGGTCTTCTAATTCCAATGCTAATTGTAAGGAGAGATGACCTTGACATTTCTGACCCAGAGCTTGGCTTTTGGTGTCTCACATATGCTGGATATGTTAGGACATGCATTGCTTTCTTGTGTAGGATTCAAACTTTGCTAACTGGATAAAAATTTAACAGTAAAATGCTACTGCTTGGAAAATGCCTGATTTGTTTTCCTCTCCCTTGGTTCAAGGTCTTGAATGTCTGTCTTTTTTCCAATTCCCTCAGGCACTGGGTTCTTAACCAAATACTGCTAAGATGCAAAGTGTGCTCCTCTGTCAGCTTGGAGGAATTTATTTATAGGCACTTAAAACCTTTCTTAATCAGTGCACAGTCATCCTACAGTCTAATCAATGCATTCTACAGCAAAAGAGATCCATTTAGTGCTGCAGAATTTTTCTTTGACTGTATTAAAGCCCTCCTAGAAATGGTAAATTATTTCCCTCAAGTAAATGTGGCCAAGTCTATATAAATAGATAAATAGCTATATAAATATTTTTTTGGCCTCACTCTATAACCAACTGTTGAACAACCAGGGCAGAGAATTACATAGCTGTTAATTCACAGTGGGTCAACACTCCAATTTGGTTTCAAGTTTCCCTTAGAGCCAAAATTAAATTGCCAAAGCCAGCAGATTTTCTTTCATCTATTCCAAAACACCAGCCATTACACCCCTGCGGGAGTGGAACTCTATTCAGATCTGCACAGGAAAAACATCAGTGTAAACCTGGGTGAAAAGACAGGGCTACCTGCTGAGCTGGCGTATGTTAGACACGGAATGAAATTACACTAAATCACACAGCCAAGGGAGATGTGTATATTTATTCTGCCCAACTGTTAGGTCACCTGACAAGCGCAGATTTTTCCATCTAAAGACTGAGATGGATTAAGCCCCCCCGTTTTATGGGAGGAGTCCAACTGCCCTTTTGGCTCAAACCGCTTTTATGCATTTGTGTCACCTCATCACAAGTCCTGCTTTTCCCTTAAGCAAAAATCTCAGCTATAACTACATTCCTATAGGGACACCTGAAGATTTTCCACAGTATGAGAAAATGTTAACATTTTGGTTTGGGATTTAAAATAAAATCCTGCTGCTGTAAAGCCTGGTTTACAAGAGAGCACAGTAATCCAGCACCAGGTGACATGGCTTCCTCTCCCACAGGGATAAAAACAATCTTTCCTAGTCCCCCTTGGAGAGCATGCAACTGCTTGAGTGAAGCGTCTAGATCAGAGCTTTCCTAGGGGAAAGAGAAGTGACAGCAGTGAGTAAACACTTGGAGACAAATCTGGAGCTTGTTCTGCTTTCCCTTTCGGGGCAGAATAATTGACACGTCTGTGTGGCTCAATGGGAATATTAACAGTCAAGAGGCACACATTTTAACAACCGTTACTACTTGCGGGCCCATAATTTCCAGCATCTTACATGCAAATAGTGTATACAAAAAGCAAAACCCAAAATTATTGCACAATAACAGCAAGCTTGTATTGCATTTCAGAAACAACCCTATCCCCAGGTACATTCTTGTTTTCCTCTTGCTTAGAGGAAAGTGTCTATCATGCCATAGTGCACACATATATAACACATGTAACAGAGCCATTAAAGCCTGTAGCACCACTAAAAAAAAATACATACATTGAAAAAATCTGCTGCACAGCACTCTAAGCAGGGTCAGCTACAGACAGCTGCTATCTATGGAAACTTGAAAATACAAACCAAGAGTGGAGCTTTGAAGATTCTTTAAAGCAGGCAGGACTATAGCAATGTCCTCAAAGGGGAAAAAAGAAGCTTTTTTTTTAAATCAGACAGCAACAGACCAAAGTTCATATCCTGGACTGTGTGCATGAGATTTGCACACGGTCATTTTTAGACAAAAACCCTTGCACAGCTAATATTTACAAATAAATCTGCACACAAGGACATGGCAGGCTCCCAGGTTAAGCTGCAAAACCAGAGAAATATTAAACTCTTCTGCCTAGCAGTAGCTCCAATACTGTTCAGGTAAGACACTGCATTTATTCCTTTAGCAGTAGTTCACATTTGAGATAAGAATCTTAAAAATCTTCCAGAAAATTAGTTTAAGTGCCTTAAGTTCCAAGCAAGTCCACATCTTTACAGAACACATAAAGACTGATCCTACAGTAGTAGGAGTTCACTGACATGAACTGCCACATCCCTCAGTATTCCACTAGTGCATTCCTAGAGAAAATGCTGTGCATCTACCTTACCCTTAGAAATATCAGTACTGGAAAAAAGGCAGGTTTACTGCTCTTAAGACAGTAAATAGAAAGGCTTGAATCCTATAAACAAAGCAACGCAAATATTGGAACAGACAATAAAGCCAAAGTGCTTTTCAATGTGTTGAATTTATCTAAACCCCCCCCCTTTTTTTTTTGAAGGTCAAATCTTGTTCCTGTTAAACACAGAAGACTGGCAGATGACTTCATGACAGCACCATCATGAAATTTTACTACATTACAGCTTACACACCACAGTATGATTATAAAGTCTTTTTGAAATGAAAATGAAAATAGTGTTGTATATTTACTGCTTGGCTGTTCCTTTCTCTGCTCTGCACTTCAGATATAGAACAGAAAGGTGATCACAGCAAAATACAGCTTTGGAGTGGTCTGATTACACTCAGCTTTGCAATTTGAGCCCACAGCCAACCAATGCTTCCTAGCTAGACTTGGAACTGAGCTAAAGAGAAGCACAAGACCATCCACTACCAAACTTGCCAGAGGAGTGACAAGTTTTTACTACATCTAATAGTAAAGTACAAAACAAAGGGTACTTAATTGTTTTTAAAGTGTTTTGTCTTACAAAGCAAGCATAAACTTTTGAGTATGGAAGGGATGCTGAACAACCTGACAGAAAAAAGTGAAATGCAACCTGTCTGAAGAGTTTGGGTAAGACAGCCTTGTGCCAAACACACCTAGAACTGTTCAGAGGTATGTCAAGCAGCTCACTGAACACACCCCTCAGCTGCTGGGCTTTATTTTTTATCTAGAGTAAAGCTACTAGGCTTAAGCCTGTCAACACAATTTCAATCCATGTAACAGTAGCATCCTACACATAATTAGCACTTCTTATTCAAATTAGTTTGAGCATGCACTGCTGCTTTTTGGCCTCCCAAAACCAAATGAGTTCTGGGGTTGTGGGACAGGGTAAATTCAGCATCTGTTTCCATATAAGAGCTGGCAATCAAATGTAATGTCAGTCAGAGTCAGCAAAATATAGTTTTATTTACATTTTCATATTCAAATTCCATACAAATCATTAAATATTTACATCAATTTTAATTGTACTATAGATAAGAAAATGCATTGCCTTTCCCCTCCAGATTCAATAGTACTTTATTGCAGGCTTTAAGACAAAGTTTTGCTAACATTAGAAACAAGCCATAGATACAGAGATAAAAAACATAAAGTGCATCTGTAAGATGTCCTTAGTTACCTTTGCTGCGCAAGGCCCTACTCTTACTCTTGAGGCATCCAGTGTTCCTCCTTGACCCCAGTGCAACTCTCCACAGATAGCAGACAACTTCTCCAATCACCTGTTATATTTACAGGACATCAGCTCTCCCTGCAGCTTTAACACACAGGCAAGACAATGCACAGCAACAGTCCAGCATTTTTCACTCAACCATTTTCTCAACAAAACACAGCAGATCCTTTGGGAAGAATCTGTCTTTTCATCTTTAGTTCCTGAAGTCATCCCAGACTCTCAAAGCCAGGACTCTGGCATACTGCTGGTGCTAGAGAATGTTACAACTCCAAAAATCCATGGAGGATCTTTCAGACTGTCTAATATTAACAGGTTTGAAAAGTTCCTGCAATTGTTCCCTTTACAGTATTGTGCAAGTCAGATTTGGCCTGTCAGCTTGAAGCTCTCTTTTTTCCCTTTAGGAATGTGTGGTTGGCAGGTTGGAGTTGAGAGGTAGAGAATCAATCTGTTTACCAGAAAACCAAAAGACACTGTGGGCAATATCCAGTTTGACAGGCATTAGTTTCTGCTTTCTCCTATCAAATTAGTGCACTGAGATATTAAATACAGTGTTGCTTTAAACTAAACTGTGTCTGGTAAATAAGTATTAGACCAGATCAAAATCAATTTGTTTACAATGAAAATCCACTTGAATTAAAACGACAAACAACAAAGAAACCCAAGTCAAACCAGTTCCCTGTAGACAGCTATGATAAAGAATCTTCTCCTTATTTAAATGACTCAAACACTGAAGAGAAGCTTTGCTGAAGATGGAACTTTTTAGTGTTAAAATCTGATGTTTTTCTTTATATTTAAGACAGCTTTATCTGAAGGATGCTAAAACTAAATTCCACATGGGAGACGCAGTTTTAAGAATGGCAAACCATACAATTATGATTTGAACAAGTCTGTTTGATCTCAGCATTGCCAAGGCAGTATTTTTCTGCTACAGTCTTGCAATGTTTGATACACACGTGATGGCAGCAGGCAGCTCCTTGCAGAAGGCTTACACCAATGTTTCTGGGCATGTTCTTAGGACCTGACTTCACGAGCTTGTGTTTCATCTGCCTCAAAGCTTGGGTTGTCAACATGAGGAAGGACATTCACAGCAGAGGGCTGGGATTCATTGTTTACCAGACGCATGTTGTCATCTGTCCAGAACAAAACCAAGACAAGACAAGTTAAGAAGTGTCACAGGCAAGCTTTACTACCTTAAAACAAGCCACACTTGCTTACTTCCACAAGCCCACTGCAGTGGTCTTTTCCCAGCTCTTTTCCTGCAGAATGAGAAATCCAAGGGCATGCTCCAACTACCACTCTTCTGCTGCCCCTCAGTTTGAGAGCTCATTCTTGACATTTACCTGTCATTTCTAGAGGTAACTGCTTGGTTCTGGACTTCATTTCTCACTAGTGCCAAGCTTAGGCTTCTGGGTTGTATGCCCAAGTGGCAGAAGGCTATGTGAGGCTACAAAATCAATTATAAGGAGATTGGCAATTCTCATATTAGTTTAGGGCTGCTGAAGACAGGCATTGGGAGCAATTTCTAGAGACTAAGTTCAGGATAAGCTGTGGGACACAGACTGATTCAGGGGAAGGCCACATCCCTACAGACTAACCTTGTCAGGCTGATGTTAGCATGTGTCCTTGCCACTCAGAAGTGAGAATACACAGGGGCCCGAGCCATAAAACTAATCTGGCATCACTTCAGTTGCTCGTAGGGATGCAATTTCAACTTCTGATGTTTAGCTTACAGGAAGTGCCTCCTGCTCTACTGTACATACATCACTCGCTGGAGCAACACGTTCCACAGGAGGCAGGTAGCAAATGCCATGCTTTCCTATAAGCTAGGCTTCCCACAAGGAAATCTAAGCAGACAGAGCCAGAGCATCCTTTTCACCTCTGAAAGCCTCCCACTTACTCCTCTTCCCAAGGCCATTCCACAATCCAGGGGATAGTTACTTTTGTTTGTTTACCTGGAACCTTTTCATTTTTAAAATCAACAGCAACACTGAGCTTACGTTGGCAAAGTTGAGCATTAAAAAGACATTTTCAATTAGTTGGCTCTTGTACATAAGATAAGGTATTTGGAAAAGCTGATGGTCTTCTCCAATTAAAATTCTCTGAAAGTGTTGAAGGATGACTCAGCCTTGGCAAAATCTGAAATTCAATTGATGTATTTGTCATCTCTATTTTGCATCCTTTAAGCTAGAGCAGGACTGACTTTCCCATAAGTTTTCTTAAAGTAATTAACTACTTAAAGCAGACAGATCTGTTGGCAAAGCAACACTTACTCATCTGAATGAAATCTCCAAAGAGACAACGAGAAGAGGGACATTTCAGAAAAAAATCTTTGGCCTTTAAGTAGTAAGCCTCTGATTTTCAACTACTCCACATAGAATTCAGTTTTTAATTCACATTTAGGTTGTGTTTCATTTGAAAACAAAATGAAACACAACCAAGTGCTAAAACAAAAGGGAAGCTTAGGGTTACCCTGAAAAAAATGAGGTATGCAAGCGCTGTGAGATGTTACCAAGGCAATCTCCCCCCTAATTCATAGCATAAGCAATGAAGCACAATGCAATCTAGCAAGATGGGTGAAACTGTAGACGCACTTTCGGAGGGTGCATGTTCCTCCAGGACGGATTCATCTGCTCCTTGTACAGAAGCATATCCTGATGATGCTGTTTCACTACGATTATCCTCTTCATGAACTGCAGAAACATTTGATGTCCCACTGGATACTGTGGCTTGCACAGACTCGGCCCCTTCTTCTACATCCACCTTTGTGAAAAAAGAGAACTCTTAGTTAAAACTTTGTAGGAGGCTGCATCTTTCCAGGAGGCAAATGCCTGCAAGGACTGGAGTCTAGTGCAGTTTTACCCAGAAAAAAAATAATTTAAAATTGAAAAAAGCTTTGCCCCTAGCTTCCAGCATCATAGGTGAAAACCAGTTACTGCCTAATTGAGAAGGAAGTTCAGATGCAGCTTCTGCATTCTTCAGCCAGCTCTTCCCTTATACTGCCCAGTACCAGGAAACTAGATTCTTCCTTCCACTCAGTGCAGATCTCCCTCCCACCGGCAAACTCTGGCATACATTTTAGCTGGTCCAGGCAGTGTCAGGCATTGGCAATAGCATTTGTCCCTGGCACTTGCCACAACAAGCAGTTGTGGAACATATTTCTGATGACAATCAGAAATATATATATATATATATATTATATATATATTCCCTATGTATCCTAGCAAGTCATGTGGCTTCCGGAAAGCCACACATGCCAATCCATTTGCTTTTCAAGGACTGCTGGTACTTAGTAACTGAACAGAGGCTGGTTTCAGGGACAGTTTAAGTTGCAAAGTCTGTCTGAAGCTTTGAGAAGCACCCTTAGCTGCACACACAAGAGCTAAGAGCAATTCTTCAGTCATGTGTTACAACCAATTTTGGTTAAAATTCTGCCCAAGGCTTTATATGATACCAGCTCAGACCAGGTCAGCTGCAGGCTGCACTAAAGGGGACACGGCAATGAGTCCTGTAGCATCTCACCACTGACATGGCAACATCTCTCCTTATCTATCACCTCTGCTCTAGAGGCAGCAGGAAATAGCTCAATATGTGGTTACTACATTAGCTGATTACTACATACTGATAATGGCATCTGCCACTAAAAGTCTGTGGCTTACCTCAACACCCAAAGCTTTGAGTATGTCACATTTGCACATCGGGCATGTCCTGTGTTCCAGAAGCCAGGGGTCAATACAGTTCTTGTGGAAGAGATGGCTGGTGGAAGAAGGTAGCCAACAGTTAGGTTTCACACTTGGAAAACTGTTTGCAGCAGTTACAAAGGCCCATTTAGAAACACCGAGAATGCATTAATTCTAGAATGGATTGCCTTATTGTGCCACAAGTTTCAGTTGAAAGTTATGGATATTTATAGATACTCAAACTGTAGCTGGTCTATGCTTATTAATCCTCTATACAACTTGATAGAATTCAGCATTATCATCTTTGTTACATCAGTCTTAAGCTTTTTTTTAAAATCTGCATACAGTGCATTCTCAGCTGATAATTTAACTACTACAAACATTGACATCTCAGCCATAGCTTTACAGTTAATGTCTGTCCGGCAGGTTCAGATGACTAAATAGCACTTGTTTCTGTTAAAACTACATAGAGAAATCAACTCAGAGTTATGTCCTCAAGATAAACTATACTCCCACACATTTACTTTGTCTATGCAGTCACTGCATATGCCAAGTGGATACTTGGCCAGCTGTGTACTCAAGAAAGTAAATATAGTTCAGCCATTATATATGCAAATGTGTGCTTCTATGAAGACAATTCCACAATGGGTCTGAATTAGGCCACAGATTAGGAAGACTACTTGAAATCCTGTAATCTTCCTGTTCCCTCAGTCTGAACAGAAATAGCAAGGCAGACAGGCATTGCTCAATATTAATGAGAACTCTATTATGGGAGAAGTGCAGAGATCACTGCATCCAGTGCTCAGTATCCTATGCCCCAGCGTGATACCAGGATTCTCCAGTTCAACCCACGTAACCAGCACCTCCTTCCAGACACACCAACGTAATGTCAAGAGTACAACCTGGAACTTCCTTTATGCATGACTATTTTAATTACTTGGATTCAATACTGGTCTCGTGTACCTCTGCTACAATAAAAGACTTCAGTTTGACTATCTGGACAAGAATGCCTTCTGCAAACATATACACCCCAGATACTTAGATACCACTGATGTGACTCACGGGAGCATTTGATTGCTTCTTTCGTTCACGGATATGGTTAAATGCTTTCAACAAGTAGGGTCTCAGTGTTAAGGCCAACCACCACCATCAAGTACTTTCTTGCAGTAAATATCAGTTTATAACTCACGTGAGAGAATTTAATATGGTTGATACTGGCAGAGATCACTACTGGTGAAGATTATCAAGTAAATGCAGTCATCTTAAGCTAGTGCCTCTTAGAGCTACATTTGGGCCAATGAAACATCACAGATGTATGTAAAAGCAGTCTCAGAGAAAAGCATAATGCAGCAGATTTGTGTGTAAAGAATACATTCAAAAGAAGTTACTCTCCTCTTAACCCAATAAATCATGCTTTGTTTGCAAGTTCATATCAAGATTAGCAATGTTTATAGGGAAATAAAAGTCAGCTCTCTTATCAGCCAAAAGTAGCTAGAGCCTGTATAAATGCCTCTGTACTCATTTCATTACCAAACAGGACTACCCACAAGCATAAACCTAACAAGACAACTGAATAATCAACACACATGCCTGAAAGCTTAGAGTTTTGGTTTTTGCTAAACGATTAGGCATTAGATCAAGGAAGTTTGTTACCAACACCTTAACAGGCCAGCTTCTTGACATCAAAACAACTTAGAAGTCCTACTGCTTAGGAACAGAGAAAGCCTTTGCAAAACTGTAACCTGGTGCAAAGGTAACCCTGGCTCAGATTTGATAGTGTTTGACTATCAAATACTATCAATAACACAGCAGCAGCTATAGATGTTTCCATTCTTCAGAGCTTGATTTTTTCCTACATCAACATTTTTCCAAGTGCTTTTTTCGTAACCCTCCCCAAGGGTTACAAAACCTCTCCCCATATCAAATTTGCGCAGTTCACATTGCAGCCCTATGATTTTAGAAGCTTTGCCAGAGCAGCCCCATTCAGCAGGCACAGGAGAAAGTCCCACAGAATGAGCTTCCTTAAGTCCTGAACAGGCTTCATTGCTCATCTTAGGAGCAATCAAATTAAACTCTTGGTGCTACAATACTAGGCTCCCACAGAAGCACAGCAATAAGATACAACAGTAAAGAATTCTAGAAAAATAAACTCCTATAGCTCTATTTTGGTCTCTATTTCAGATGATGCATACAATAGAAACTTTCCTCTAAACTACCTAAGTTAGCACAGTTTAACAAGTTCAGCAGGAGCACGACCCTCTCAGAAACCAGTAAACTAAGTGACAAGAAATGAGCATAGTTGTGCCAGTTATCTGCTATTTAGAGTTAACATTCTTATACACCATCAAAGGAAGAAGTCTGTAAAATGCCCTGGCATCTCCTAGAGAGGCACTGTGGTCTGCCAAGTTATACTTGTCAATCCACTCACAGGGGAAGTTATGAGCACAGGCCACCAGGGCACACTACAAGTGTGTATTTACACAGTTCCTGTTGTTCAAAATACTGTTTGACACAGATTCAAGAATTCTTGCTGTGCAACAGCTCGATTAAAGCTTGATCAGCTTTGTTAATGTAGCAGAAGGAACAACCAGTAAGAGGCAAGCTACCAGATTGTGGATTAAAGGGCAGTTTGGAAGACAACTTACTTGCAAGTCAGAATACGCACTACTTCATTTGGCTTGTACAGCTCAATGCACACAACACAGCTATCTCCATCAGGACCAGTTTCCTAAAGTGGTGAAATGAATTTACAGCATTAACAGACTTTGAAAACTTCCTTTGAACTACAATCAGATTTGCTGCAAAGGGGTCCAGCTAAAGTAATCCAAGATAGCTCCCGTATATAATCTTACGCAAACACATTGTGTGGATTACTCACAGCCAAACTGACACTCCGACAGAAGCATTGGAAGTTTAATCCCATGGTTTAGAAGTCCAGCTGCAAACCATCATTGGATTATTTGAGGCACTACTGTAGAGGTTTAGTAACTGCTATCTTCAGTTTTAGTCACAAAAAAAAGACTAGCTAGGGAAGCTGATTAGATATACTATTTGACCTTTGAGCATTCATGCTGGCAAATTAGGACCTCTCACCTCAGCAAGACAACAAGCAAGCAACTAAAAAAAAAATCTGATTTATAAGAATGTGCAAATTGGGAAGTGTTGCACCTCAGAAAAGGACCCGGTCTGAACAAGGAACCATCTCTGCAAGAGACAGTTGTGGGCTCAGAGAGACTTCTGCATCCTGCTCCAGTACTAAGGACCTCTCTGGATTCTGTGCAAAGGGTGTGGGAGATTATAGGATCAGTCATACCTTGTCCCCTTGCTTCAGGGTGCGCAGCTGTAACTGTTCAATGGCCTTCTTAGCCTTGGCCTTTAGTTGTCGCTGTAATAGAAAACAACCCTGGTTAAACACAGTCATTTTTCTCCTCAGTGGTGGTTACTAATACTTAAAGTGCCTAGTGCAAGCAGGCACCAGTTTTATAACCCAGATGTTATCAAAACAAGCCAAGTAAGCATGACCATGCTATTTAGAGACAACATGGAACAGTTTCAGGACATGCTGATGTGGTTATTGACTCCAAATGACACACCAACAAGGCATTTGCATATGACTTATTTTTGCCTAACCTTTTCACAAAGCACAGGAATTTCAAGGGTTTCTTCTTTGAGAAGATGTAAAATAATACTTCAATTAGATTTAGACCTAGCCAAAATAAACAGAAGCCTTCAAATTGACCTGGTACAGAAGATCAAACATTGAGTCTGAAAATCAATAATTTTAACTGCTCACTTTATGACAGCTTCCTGCTACAAACTCTTTGCCTGATGAAAGGTGAAATTCTTTACCAATCAGCTCAGTTACCACCAACACACCCTGAACTAGTCCTGTGCCACAACTGCTTTACAGAGCACACAAACAACTCAGGAGCCTCCTAGCACCAGCCGCTCCTGCCAAGTGGAAGAATGCAGTTTTATCTCAATATTGGTTCAAAGTAACATGCACAAAGGAGAGGGGGGAAAAAAGGGGGCTGTTTCAGAGCTAATTCTCCCCTTCCTCGTGACACAAGGTGTGAAACAAATCAAATTACTGGCCCAGGTGGATCACAGGGCAGCTTTAACAAAAGCAGAGAAAGCAGCATTCCCCTTCATGCGGCGATTTGCCTGCTCCTGCCAGGATAGCAGGGCAGGGATGAACAGCCAGCAGAAGCCCAGCTTGCCTGGCAACTGTTACTGCCCAGCTGTCTCTGCAAGGCATTTAATTAGCACAGGAGCCAACATCTCTGTTTAAAGGTCACAGGTTGGTGCTGTTCCACCAACATGAAGAATATGACCGTCCTCACCCTTCCTGGCGCACTTGCCCCAGAACGCGGAGGCGTACCAGGCAGTGCTGGCAGTACTGTCCCAACATGGCACTTACCTTAGGGACAGGCTAGACTCAAGTTTTGCAGCTAACCAAAAATTCTCTTCCCAATTCAGCTGCTCAGTGCAGGAACCCTGCACTGTTGGCTTCCTAGCATTACTTCCCCTTATAGAATCATAGAATCATTATGGTTGGAAAGGACCTCCAGGGTCATCAAGTCCAACCTTTATCCCATCATATTCCTGACCATTAGACCATGGCCTCAAGTGCCTCATCAACCCGTTTTTTGAACACCCCCAGGGACGGGGACTCCACCACCTCCCTGGGCAGCCCATTCCAGTGCCCAACCACCCTCTCAGTAAAGAACTTCTTCCTAAAATCCAACCTAAACTTCCCCTGACAGAACTTGAGGCCATTTCCTCTCGTCCTGTCATTAGCAATTCGGGAGAAGAGACCAACACCAGCCTCACGACAACCTCCCTTTAGGTAGTTGCAGAGGGCAATAAGGTCTCCTCTCAGTCTCCTCTTCTCCAGGCTAAATAACCCCAGTTTAGTTCAGTTACAAGAATCTTTTCTGGGATGAAGGTGCAGTGCTGGTGGCACAAGTACAGGAGGAACAAGGGGGTGGAGGGCTGCTGCCAACACCTGAAACTCAGCAAGAATTGGTAATTCAAGTCTGCATAAGATTCCCTGTGCTGAAGCAGTAAATGGCAAACAAGTTGATTTATATGATCCACTGGGACCCTGTTAAAACAGTTTTGGTACAGAATGACTTATTGGTATATCAGCATTGTTTTGGGGTTCTAACATTATAGCACCAATGCGCACGCTTTTAGGAGTTTAATAGTTGCTAGCTATCAACAACTATCAACGAAGAGACACATACAATGCAAAGGTCCTAACAAGTTTTCATGTATATTTTTTTTAGGAACAAGAACTAGTCAAGTTTCCTTTGAAGCTTGTAAAGATCTTCTTCTGAGGTCTTCACAGAATATATGTTTCTGTATGTCACTTTCTGTTAACCTTAGAATGATGTTCCCCTTGTCAATGTTTCAGACTGAAGCCCCAGAGAAGCAGCCACATAATCATTTCAGTAAACACTGAGGTCCCCAGAAGTTTCAGAAGCAAACATGGGAACATCAACAGAGCAGGAATGCAGCCATATTCAATTCTAGCTGCATATGAGAAGTGCTGTCTGTCACCAATACTTGTTATTAAGTGAAAACTAAACCTTTTGGGAATGTCTTCCCTTATACAGTATCTAATCTACACATCTAATGCCAGGCCAAGCATATTAGCCAGGACCCAACTGCCTGTATCGTTAATAATTTACTGAAACAATATTTTAAGTTCTGCCTGGGCACAAGTTTAATTGCTCTTCATGAAATGTACCAATGGCAAAGTCACCTTTAACATCGATTTTGATAAGTACAGCAGAACACCCCTCCAGGGAAATGGAGAAAGGTTGCAAAAGGAAGCTTTTTACTGAATAGCCTACCAGGAGATCGAGGATACTCAAGCTTGGAATGTCAAACCATTTTATGAAGCCAAGTTTTTCAAGCAAACATTAAATATTAATGATGTTAAAAGTCTAAAAGCCTCAATGCAGTAGTTTTAGAAAAAATAGCTGCCTAAATTGAGGCAGGAAAAAAAAAATCAAGATATTACAAAACAGGTCAGGTCCCAGCTCCTATCCAGGCTCTGGCATGTTGAAGTAGAGAGGTACCTAACTGGGAAAATTAGGTTTGCTGTTACTTAGTCCTCAGTCTTCCCTGGTCCAACACTGCCAATTTTATCTCCAACCCTTTCTGCATCACTGCAACCCTTTTCTGCAAGCACAGTCATGGCAATGCAAGCACAGACCAGCAAGCAAGGAGGTCAGGAACTTCTGCTTTTCTCCTCTAAGCTAAGGAAGTTCTTGCCACAGGTAGCTACTGCCATGAAAACAGTTTGAATAGTGGAAAGTTGAGCAACTCACCTCCTCCAAAGTATTAATTAGGTCATTTCTCAGCTGCAACATCTAATCTCTATGAAATCAAGGGAAGCAAAGACTGAAGCTTAAATTAGAAACCAGGCCACAGATAACATCACTGGCTATTTTGCGTTAAGAAATGTATATTGAGGAACTGAATTTGCCAGTACTCTGCTGACTAGAAAGGTAGCAAGCCACCCACTACACTTGCCTTGTTTTTCCACCTCCTTGCTCACAGACCTCACAATGCAGTAAGAGATCACAGAGGTAGAGACTTGAATTTCAAGCCCAGAAGAATATGCATTCAGACAAGAACTAGCAGGTTGTGAAGAGTTTAGCCAGCTGACTCATGAGGAAAAAACTATTCTATTTGAACTCCGTTAGGACAGGTGTGTCACTAAACTTGTCTTGTGGTCCAATCAAAAACATGACCAGCTCTTCTCAATAGCGACCTAACTTTTTAAAGAAACCCATTGCACAGTTTTACATTGCTGACTTGCATACCATTCCTGCTCAAGCTGAGTGAGAGAAAGCTGCTGCCCTCATGAAAAACCTGTAGAGGAGAACACATTTAAAACCTGGGTTATATGTGATCAAGCCATCCAGAAAGAGTGCCTTCATCAGAAGCAGCAAATAGTCACGCTGAGTAGTACAGAAACTGTATTGGCAAACAGTGAAGTTTAAAGGTGCTCAACAGCCTGACTGCCTATAAAACAAAAGCCTGCTTCAGAAAGAAGCTTCTTCTCAAGCCAAAAGGAAAGGAAAAATGTATTGCCTATATGGTAACACCTGGAAGCCATTCAACTCAAGCAGGGGTTACTGCTAGTCCCATGCATGAATGAAACATGTACCTAGCCAGGCTCTTGTTTTCAAGAAGTCTTTGCAGATGAGACAAAGCATCAAGAAAATGGTCTTCCCTCTTTCTGCTCTACTCCTTAGTAAGGAAGTGGGACTAGAGCTTCATTGCTGTTTTTAGTCCAGGGTGAGATGTCTCCTGGGACTGGTTCAGTCCACAAAAACAAGCCAAATATTCAGGAACCTGAACATACACAAAACAAGGTGCAGAGCATGATCATCACCTATCACAATTAGCTCATCACAGCGCTCTGTAGAGCAATTCAAAAGTGTTCATTCTGGTTCAAGTGGTAGACTGACACTTTAAAAGACTTTTCACACAACAGCAATATAATCCCACAGGGAAGGTCAAAAAAAGCAGACAGATACTTTTAAGAGTAGTAACATTGGGTAAAGGGATGCATTCAGAACAGTTCACTTCTGGAAGAGGGGAAATGTGTAATACTTAGCCATCACCACACTTGACTGTTTCCTAAAGACACCTCCCAAAAGAATATAACCCTTTGACATCTGTGCAGTAAAGTAAACAAAACACACTCCTTTACTCCACCAAAGAACAGGCTGAAACCCAGGCAATCTGAGTTTTCAAGGGGCTGAATGATGACAGGAAAGCTCCCCCTGGAGCATGCAAGCTGCCAAGTTGTTTGACTAATATTCAGTATTTCACAAAGCCAAAGCAGTTGGCAGTCCCAAACTTTGGATATACACTCAAAATCCAATCAGCTGGCTGACAGGGAACAGTGTCACATCACCTTTTAGTAGTGTACCTTCACTATTAAGAACTTTCTTGTTATTCTTTGCTTATCTAATCATTGTGAGGCCAGTTTTTAGATGCTGTGGTATGAAAACAATTGAAAACTATTCTGGATTGTGTTGACTTTCACTTTCACAAAACAGTACCTTTTTTACCCCCTGATAGCAGAGCAGCTTTCTTCTATTCTTATAATTTATAAAGCACTTGTAAAGGTGCCTTAATTTCAGTTCTGCTGAAATCATGTAGAACTGGCACATCATTTATCAATGTTATTTTTCAATTTACAGTAAGCTTCTTGTGCACAGAGCCCAGGATAGAAATAGTTTGCAAAGGTGCTAGCCAAGCAGACTGGATTTTCCCAGTACCATCTACCACTGAGGCATTAATAACATTTGTAGCTTGTTGAAAGTCTGATAGCTCAGAATAGAGCTGGACTTCCACAACTGCTCTGTTAAATACCTTCAAAGGATGAAAAAAAATGTGATTTGATAAAGAGTGTGTTTTGCAGACCAGCTTCTAGAGTGCCCAGTTTTCCCTGCTCAGGTCTGTTTAGCATTGAACAGAGTTCTCATACTAGGGAAGATGGCAGGGAATGAAAGAGGGAATTCATCAGCACGAGACAATGTGCATCTCTGTCCACAAATGTCAGCAAGAGGACAACATCACAGAGCTCCATGCCATCCCTCATGAAAGGTTCTATGGAGGCAACTCCATATGACATCCAAGAGTGGCAATGCTACATCTCGCAACCGCTTCCAATACTGCTCTTCCAACTATTCCCTTATTGTATCCTTATTCCTTATTGTATCCCCACACAAAGCATAACACACCTGAGTTAGGTTTTGTGATTACTAGAGAAAACCCAGCATTCAACTCTGGCCGATATTTGAACCCAACATTCAGCTCCAGGAATAGTGCTGTCATTCAGCCTAGTTAGTCCCTCTGACTGCCAAGAATGAACAATGGTTCTGCATGTTAACATTTTAAAGAAGCCAATCCTAAAATGTTAGAGGCCTGAAACTGGGCTGAATTACAACACCGGTGTCCAACTTCTATAGCTTCATCAACTTTTGCTCAAGGGGCCTGAAGTCTCCAGCAGAGCAGAAAAGCTCAGTAGGGCAGGTCATCTGCAATGGCAGAGAAGTATGTCACTTCTTTAGCTATCTAACCAGTGATCCAGAGATAATTCACATAAACTAACCCAGCTAGAGTGAAGCTGCTCATGCCATTGCTGTCTGTAGGGGAGGACTCTAACAACTCTTCTTTCAGAATTCAGGTAGCTCCTGCAAGAAGCACTGCAAATACCAGTGGTTGTCTTTGCAATACAGCTGTAAGGGCAAGGCTGAAGTACATCTGAGCCACTCAGATCCTTTTCCTGCTGCTGCCCATCACCTGTGACAGATATCACGCTAGGACTGTATTCTCAGTTTTACAGCTTCTGCTTAAGCCCTGAAGGTATAAGGCAGGTCTGATCAGACTGAAGACAAAGCTGTAAGCACCCTATCAGCTGATCAGATTATCACACAGAAGAGTTACTTGGAAAATTAACTCATTAGCAACTTCCTCCCTGGGTTTTAAAAAGAACACAATTTAACAGTGCTTTTTTTTCAACTCCTAATTGAGGCTGTCACTGCAATTCTCAGGGAGCTTTCAGTCAGAAAGCAGCTTTCAACAAGCAGCAGTTCCCAAACTTGTAGTCTACAGAAAGGCAGCCGAAGTCATGCACCGTTTTGCAGACACATTTACAGTCGTGTCTCACATTACAGCTAGCACATGGGCAGTGTGGGAAGTGTGAGGGTCAGCTATAAGCAGCTTAGCTCACTCACTGCCTCCAATACATCAGCGTTACGACAGCACTGCAGTTCAGGCAGTAAAATCTGTAAGAGACAAAGTTAGCTAAACATGATCAGTTGCTTTCTCCAGACAGATTACTTTTTGCTGTTTCTTTGGGAAGTTTTAAGCTGTTTAAAGATATATCTCTCAGCATTTTGAAGACCACACTCCTTCCAATGGAATGAACAGATCCAGTCACTTTGGTGCTCAACCAGTATTTTGCCCTCCAGATCCACAGTACGGAGGCTCAGCGGTATAAAAAAAAGCAATGGCACACACAAACTCACCTGGTTCTTGGACTGGGCCCTTGCGATCCTGAGTCTTCGAGCAGAATAAAAAATAAAGTAGCCCATGGTTGCTGCCGTGACAATGAAAAATGACACCGAGATGAAAAAGATGGAGTATTGATTCATCCAAGGACCATGCTTTTTCCCCACTTCAATAACCATGGTCACTTTCATGCCATCATGAATCCGTTGCAAGATCTCCATGCCTTTCAGGTTGCCAATCATAATTGCAACAATGCTTTCAGCACCTGCAAAGGAGAAGGGGAATCCATGTTCAGTTCCTACGTGTTGTATAAAAGTCATTGTGTTAGATGTTCCAGTTCAAGTGCTAAAAAACAGACTGAAAAGTTTCTAGCTAGCATTTCCAGATTCAACACAAGCTGATGGAATAAGTGTTATCTCCATGTGCTTGTTCAGCTGAAAGGTATGTCCCATTACGTAAGTGATCCATATTTAGAATTCATTCCTCTCCATAGCACTCCTCACTCCCATATAGGACACACATTGTCATTACGTTAGACTCAATGCTTTGTCAATTTACATTTTAACATGCCTCTGAACTACATCAAGTTAAAAATAAATGCTATACAGTGAGGTCACCAGGGTCTGCGGTATCTTCAGGAGCTCAGGGATGCCAGGCACACAGTGGTGGCTTAAGGATCCTTCCTGTAATGGATCTCACTCCCTCCTTGCTCTGCTGCTACTTCTTAACACCTCTTTTCTAAATTTGACTGTACTGTTGAGTACTTCCTCAGACACCAAGCAATCAAAGCCAGAGATCAGCCTTTGATTCTTTATTTTCAGAAGCAATTGAGAAATGTTTCACTGAAATTTGGTTGTGAACTATAAATGTAGTTGTGCATTGCTAATGCAAATTCAGAGGGAAGCAAATACTGACGTGTGCTTGGCTTTTACAAATCTAGTGGCAGATGGCAAACTCCATCCAGACTTTAACAATGGATTTCATTTACCCAGTTGATCAAGACAACCCACCAGAGGAATCAGGAGTTTTATGGCAGGAAGAAATTTCAAGCAACTCTGGTCACCAAGTACAGACCAGAACAAAGCTGCTTTCATTTCAGTGACAAGCAAGTGCTCAAGGTCATTTGATACTATTTACAGGAACTTCAGGCAGTCCCAATATAATAGAGGCTCTTAAGAGGGGAAAAAAAGCAGGGAGAGAAGGAGACAAGTAAATTGTCACTGGCCTCTCTCTAAACTAAATACAAGAAAAGTAGATTTGAAGGCCAGCTGGTCAGAAGTCACTGCATTAAACCATCAGCTGCATAGCATTCACAGCAGGTACTGCATGATGAAGGGATAAAGGCTGTTACAGAAGTGCTATTTTTAGCTAATCTCCCAGACAAACACTTTCTAATGGGGAGACCAATTCTTTTTCCTCCATTAAGCGGAGCCTCATCCAACTTTCACCTATCAAAAAACCTAGAATTGGTGTTAAACCACAAAGGCTCCCATTTGAGAAAGTGCTTATTAGTTAGCCAGCTTGTTCATGTAAAGCCTTTGATCCAAGGTGGCTAAGCATGATGTCTAGCAACTCTCCTCAGTGTGACTAAACTCATCTTTTACTCAGAAAGCTCCATGTAATGAGCATTACATCACAGAGAGAAGAGGGGAAAAAATAATTTAAAAAAGTCACCCAGACTACAGCTACTGTCCTTTACGATGACCTGGGGCTCACATATCAGTTATAAAATGAGCTGGAGTTAGGTGTTAGGAGCAAGTAAAGAATTAAGCATGGGTCAAGTCAGAAGCTGAGACTTGCTTTCATAAGCACGGAAGAAAATGTGGCAGTACAGGCTGTGACAACAAGAAAATAAAAAGCCTGCCAAAAAAAATAGCAAAAAGCTTGTTCTGCCTTAGTCCCCTTGGCTTCTGCATATCTCAGTAGTCAAATATAACTTGTGGTTATGCGCAATACAAGACGTAGTGTAGTGATTCCTGTTAATGAAATGTCATGATCAGCCTGCAAAACCACTTCAGCTACTAAGCCATCAATTGTGAACAAGTTTTACCCTTAAAAAAAAATTTTCCTCTAAATTTTCAGGCTAGTCAGTTCACCAGGATGTCATTAGATTACAGTGGCAAGTCTTGTCCTGACACGGACAGTTGCAAGTCTTGTCCTGTCCCCCCAGGCTCCAGCAAAGCAAGAGAAAAGTCAATTAGTTGTGTGTGGCAAAACACTCACAGATACCCAAGTTCCTCACCTAAGTATCAGCTTTTGTGATTTAGCTTTCTGTAACAGTTTTTAAGGGACATTAGAAGGTGAGATCAAGCTGCTGCCTGTTTAGCCAATAATGGGCTCATTGCTAAACAGACGCAAGACCTGTTTAGTTAAACATTTCCCAGCCTCTCTCCTCTCCCACCTGTGAAGTTGGAGAGAAGTTATTTAAGCCTTTAGACAAATACAATCTGCCTCTATAGATGCAGGGGTTTGCAGGAGGTACCTCCCAAGTCACAAGGTAGCACACTCGTCTGAATCTGAAGGATGCTGTTTTGCACATTTGATTTGGCACAGACAAAGCACAACAACTTAAATGGTTTGTTGGGGCAAGAGAACAGCTGGGACACAAGCACACTTGGCACACAAGGAACGTGCATGACTAGGATCAGAGTTTTACCTTCCTGTATCAGGTTTACTTAGAGGCAGAGAGGAGTTGACTCTATTTATATGGATATAAATATCTGTATTAAACTCTACCCTGCAAAGACTTCACTTGTTCTGCCACTACACTTCTGCTCCCTGTAAACATGAAGTTACAGGTTTGGCAATTCAGTAGAGAAAGGCACCTGCTTTTTCACATTCATTAAGGGATTATTGTAATCCAGTGCCTCTCTTGCATGTGCTACACATTAAATCTATTCTGAACCAAGCAAAGTGTAGGTCCTGGAGAATAATCATCACACAATATTTAGCAGACTGCAATGTAACCTAATCAATGCCTTAGTGACAGTATTTTTAGCTAAAAATCAGTTTGTTCATGCATTAAAGCACACTGAGGCAAGGATTAGATCTTGGGGCCAACCAAATCCCCTGCTTCAAAACAAGGTATGGCAAAGCATTGCTTACTTGATTCAGATCAAGCATACACAATGTATGGGATAACCAGGACTTCAACTCTTTGAGCCATTGCATATGACTAAGTTGCAGACAAGTAGGCCCCTATGTACCATTGCTAAGTATCATGGCACTCCATGTCATATCTCAAGGCAACACTCACATTGCAGACCCATGCTAGAGCACTGCATTGATGCCTCCACAGTCTCCGTATCTTGTACCCTCTCCCCACAGAAGCAGCTCAGAAGAGCAGTCATGGTATGGTTCAGGGTGAACAAAGCTGCAAGCTGATTCCCACAGGAGGTGGGATTTTCAGACTTGCCCAATTTTTTTCCCCTTCCTCCCCCATGCAAGTGAAGGAATAAGAAGCCCTAGCAGTTTAGAGGAACGACCTCCTTCCCAGGCATATTACAAGTACAATTACAACTTCTAGAAATATTATGAGCAGGTTTCTCTGGGTGTTACAGTGAATTATTTTTTTTATGAAAACAGGTTTTCCATAGATATTTATTATTAATATCCAGTAATGAACGTTCTGTCTTACTTCTTTGTTGGGACACGTTGAAGTTGTTCACCCTTTCAGGTAGTTATAGTACAGCTTCCAGGGGGTCTGGAGTTCACAAAGTGTCAAGGAGATTCAGAGATTAAGGAATACACCAGGTTTTGCAGGAATTATTTGCTACATGACTGAAGGTTTTCTCCCCAGCCCCCAAAACTCATTACTGTTAAAGCCCTTCTATAATACAAAACGAGAAAACAGAATTTCAGAAGGGAGCTACACTAGCATGCCGGGTGGAATAGGTACAGCAGAGCAAGACTTAGAAGTCCAGAGACTACAGCCACAGCATGCAGACTTACAGGAAAGATCTGGCCACAAGAGACTCAGCAACGGTGACACCAAGCTTGCTTGTGGCCTTGACTTGAAGTCTGGGCTACTGAGGAGCATGGGAAAGGAACTGGTTGAAAGGAAGAAGTAACTGGCTGAAAGGAAGAAGTCAGAGTTGTGGTCAGTGGGATGGAATCCAGTTGGAGGGCTGTGACCAGTGGAGTCCCTCAGGGGTCGGCACTGGGACCTGAACTATTCAATATTTTCATCAAAGACCTGGATGAGGGAACAGAGTGTCCTCTCAGCAAGTTTGCTGATGACACAAAGCTGGGAGGGGTGGCTGACACACCAGAAGGTTGTGCTGCCATTTAGTGAGACCTGGACAGGCTGGAGAGTTGGACAGGGAGAAACTTAATGAAATACAACAAGGGCAAGTGTGGAGTCTGCATCTGGGAAAGAACAACCCCATGGATCAGTACAGGTTGAGGTCTGACCTGCTGGAGAGCAGCGAAAGGGAAAGGGACCTGGGGGTCCTGGTGGACAGGAGGATGACCATGAGCCAGCAATGTGCCCTTGTGGCCAAGAAGGCCAATGGCATCCTGGGGTGCATTAGAAAGGGGGTGGTTAGTAGGTTGAGAGAGGTTCTCTTCCCCCTCTATTCTGCCTTAGTGAGGCCACATCTGGAGTCCTGTGTCCAGTTCTGGGCCCCTCAGTTCAAGAAGGACAGGGAACTGCTTGAAAGAGTCGAGTGCAGAGCCACAAAGATGATGGAGTGAAACATCTCCCTTATGAGGAGAGGCTGAGGGAGCTGGGGCTCTTTAGCTTGGAGAAGGAGATTGAGAGGTGATCTCATTAATGTTTATAAATATGGAAACGGGGAGTGCCAGGAGGATGGAGACAGGCTCTTCTCAGTGATGTCCAGTGATAGGACAAGGGGGAACGGGTGCAAATTGGAACATAGGAAGTTCCGGGTGAACATAAGGCTGCCCAGAGAGATTGTGGAGTCTCCTTCTCTGGAGACATTCAAATCCCAACTGGATGCATTCCTGTGTGACCTGCTCTAGGTTGTCCTGCTCTGGCAGAGGGGTTGGACTAGATCTTTTGAGGTCCTTTCCAACTCCCAATATTCTGTGAAAGCCCCATCAGCCCTCCAAGAGCAGAGCTGCTAGCTATCTGTGTAAGCATGACAGGCAGATTTCCTCACCTGGGATGAAAGTTAAATGCTACCTTCACCATAATTAAGATTTATCCCTAGTGTCCTGCATCTCCAGCCTTGCAGTCAAGCCACTTTCTGCATTACAATATCAGAACAAGTACAGGGCACTGCCTAAGCTTCACCCATTGCTGCTTTCACAGAAACCATCCCTTCTGAGACAGTTTTGGTAGGCAAATCTTCCTTTGAGGAGAGCAGGGTGTTGCTACAGCAATGTGTTTTCCAGGGTAAAATCCTGGACACTCCCTGCAGGTTCCTACAAGTTGAAGCCACCCTACGTGCAGCAGCCAGCTCAAGAGAAGGAAATTGGCCATTTCGTGCATGCTGCTCCTCCTCAGAGCTACAACCAGTTTGAAGTCAAACTTTGTTCTCGCACTTTCAAGTTTTTGCCTTTTCTTCTACATGTCAGAAAAAAGAACTTTGTCCCCGTGTTCATCTTAACATAGCTTGTGCATCTAATAGAACTGAAGCACAACCTGGAAAGAGGAGGAAAGAGAGCACCTCCAGCAATTTAAATCTCTGCTGTGTTACCAAAAACCTTTCAAGTTATGAAGGCCATATTTAAGTTCCCCAGCTTATCAACTGCTAGAAAGCAAGCTTAGTTTTAAGGAAACCTTTTTCAGCATTTGAATTTAATGTATCTTCGTTGTAATACCACATTTCATACTCATCTTGTGTTTCACAACCAAGAAAACCGAACTGGCTCAGGCTGCTAACCACAACACCAGCTTTACAACTGCATGCTATTTGCTGGTGCAGCTCATTTTAAGGTCTAATAACTAGTACCTAACAAAAAACACTGTGGACCTTCAAAACTTCAGCAAAAAATTGTTATGAAACTTGCCATTTCTGCACACTTTCCCCTCCTCTACCACCGAGGTCAGTACCCCACCTAACACCACAGAGAACGCTAATTCAAGAGAAATAGTGAACATTTTCTCTGTGCAATACTCTGAGGTGACACTGTCAAATGCCATGAATTTTTTCCGACTCTTTTGAGGCCCTAGCAAGGCTTTTTGCTGAGATTATTAACTCCAAGCTGTTTGACAGCTTTGCATACAAGCAAACTCCAGAACTCCAGCTCCAAGTCAGCTCCTCTAGCCTCACTTAAAATTGGGTTTTCAGCTTGTTCAGGCATTGAAACCAGTTTGCATTGTTTACATTTGCTTGAAACCAACCAAATTCAGCTTCCTTTAAGTCATAAAAGATGCTTGCCTTGCTGTTTAAAGGCCTCAGTGTAACCTGAGGAAAATTCTGTAGATCTTTATATTCTCAAACAGCAAAAGCCAAACCCCTCTACTGTCTCCATCACCGTTTACAAAGAACAGGCTGTGAAACAGCATGATAGGACCCTTCCCCCTTTGGGAACAGACCTACCTACAACATAGCTTGGTGAAAACATTTGAGCAAGGCAATAGTTTGGAAGGCATTTTTAAGAAAGAAGGTATAAAACACTGTAAATAGGCAAGTTATTTCAGAACAAGGAGAGAGCTGGCATACCACACACAAGCCCCAACACTTCAGATTCCGTATTTCCCCCCCTTTCTGAAAGTCTGAAGTTTTGCATCATCTTTAAACAGAGTGAAATTAAGCACCCAGAGTTTTGCCAATATCATTTCACTTGTCCAGAGAGAGACTTGTGCAACCAACACATCTGTGGTGGTACAGCCACAGCTTCCTCTTCCCAGGAACCAGCACAGCTCACCCCACGGCTGGCCTAACGCTTCTCCCGGGCATACCCACAAACAGTCCTTGGTCTCGGTGGCATCAACAATCCATTTCGACAATATTTTAACCCAATATCCAACCAACACAAAGTTCTCCTTAGGATTCAACTGTGTTTTTAATATTGAAGAGAAACAGTTTCACAGAAGTCACAGGAAGGGGGAGGAAAGGAAACTAATTCTATCTGAAAGTTAAACATTATCTTTCCCTGTGTAGAAGGGGTTTTCTGACAGGCAAGCCATGGCTAGCTGATTGGAATTTGTTTAATATTGCAGTGGCAAAGTGAGTCCAAATAAACTAAGAATTTTATTTTTTTAAAAAAGGATCACTTTTTTTGTTTTACAAAGGACTGAAGCAGCAATCCAGCAGCCAAGCAATTAATTGTTTTCTCTGAATGGTTTAAGAGAACTGAGAAATGAAGGATGCAATTATTAACAGATTAAAGGCTGCAGGCATTCTGCTAGAGCTGAGTAAGTCCTGCCAGAGAACTACTATGGGATGAAGGGGTTTATTTTTAAAGAGCGTGCATGATCTTGCAGAGAAGTCTTCAAAGAATGCAGTCACACAAGAGTTGTTCAAAGTACCACAGCAACAAGCCATCACACCCCCTTTCCATGTTATGGAAAGCCCCAGGAGACCACCACGTAAGAAGAAGCAGAAGGGAAGAAGTTACATCTGATTTTGACTGCTTCACATACAAAAAACAGCAAAAAGCAGACTCCAGAGTTTGAATTCTCAAGGAAAGGGTAAGTTGTCCTTAACCACAGCAGAATAGCTATCTGAAGACTCTTTAGGGAGATGAAATACAAACCACGGCCTTGGTCAGATGGTGGCTAGATCTTTGCTTTTATCTACACAATACGATGCTTGCAGCACAGAAGATCCACACTAACCATGCCTTCAGCCTTAGTCAAAGGAGCTAATGGTATTTCCCTGGCCTCCCTCCAACCCCCAACATCAGCAAAAAGGCATCAGGAGATCAAGCCATCAAGTACATGAAAGACACTGTCAGTTGACTCTCCTATAATTTCCTACCAGATTAGCACACCTGGCTCTTCAGCGTGTACGAGTATTCAATATGCTGTCTTTCAGGTTTAAAAATATGCAAGACATAACATTTTGAATATTGCTTATCTCCCTGTCTTGAAATAGATACAGGGGATTTCTGGTGGTTATCAAACAGGTTGGTACAAGTTTACTCTCATCTGTTACAGTAGAAGGGAAAACAAACTAACAGTGTACACAGACTGAGCTGCTGTTACGGACATGATGTAATTCACCTGGGATGAAAGGCCAGCACTGCACACAAAAGCCATTTTGTCTTGGCACCACACTACAGATATGAAGGCTATACCAGCCTCGGAGTACTGTGAAACCAGAGGCCTGCACACCAGCTCTGCTCTCACCAATGGCATGATGTTGACATAAAAATAAAGTACTGATTGCTCTCATCCACATGCACAAGGCCAAGTCTTATCAGGAATGCCCATATGACCGAGCAGCACCTATCCCAGCACTCATCCTCCATCACAGACACTGCCAGAGGAAACATCCACACGCCTCCACTGCCCTGCAGTAAGCTCTCCCCTCTGCAAGAAGGGAGGGTGACTAAACTCAGCTCCAGGAGCAATTTAAGCCTGGATAAGCTGAAGGATAGGTAGGCTTGTCCCTCCCCCTCCTGCTCTGCACGATCTCCACCCCAAACATTACCTGGCACCAAGATAAAAGAATTGCTCACTTCCAGGCTACTCTGCAGTTATTTAAAGCAACAGCCCCTTATGACCCCAGTTTTTTGATTGCTCTGTCTTCTTGCTCACACTATCACCCAAGCTTAATGAAATCTACTCGCAGCTTGCTTTACTTGGCAGCTGGCACTATGCCTGATCCCCTTCTCCTCCACATACAAGTCTTTAAAGCACAGGGGTAAACATTCAAGAGCAAGACACTTGAAAAAGTTGCAAAAATTGGCAACTGTTCCTCAGAGTAGGAAGCAATAGCCAGAGCTTTAAGGAGAAAATACAAAAACGGAGGGAGGGGGAGAAAAGAGCATTAGAGGGAAATTCAAAGAGGAGAGAAAGTCTCAGGTCCTCAGCATAGTAAGGAGAGAAGAGTGGGAAGAAGAGAAACCCCCTGTTATCTGGTGGTTGTGCTGCACAAAAGAAACCTATTTTAGAGAGTTCATGTCCACAGCAGTCTTTGCCTGGAAAGACATTCCACCATAAGCTCTTCACCAACACTATATTTATTAATGGAACTACAATGCTCGGGAACTACCCCTCCCACATTTGTCCAGGGAGACTCCTCAGTAAGGTTGGCCTCCAGATTGGTCACCCAACAGTTACTGTGGATAAGGAAGATTATCCACTCCCAGCTCCACTAGGAAGCGTGGGGAAGATTTTACCACACAGGCTGGGTGTTTAAAGAAGCACATCAAGAAGAAATGCAGCTTTACATGACATGAGTTTCCATGGGTCTCCAGAGGATACTGGGGGTGGAAACCAACCTGCACTCTATTCAGTTTAAATAGTGTTAGAAGTTAGCAAGTGAATTCAACAATTACCAGTCTTTTTTTTTTAATTTTCCTTCTGAGCCTTTGAGACTTAAGTAAACGCTGCCAGGCCCTAAATCTTAGAACATTTAGAACACAAAATTATCCTTTAAAATAGCAGCCAAGACAGTATGCTTATTGAGGGCACCAAGATGAATGAGATCTGTAGGACATCGCTCTTCACACGCTCTTTGGTCAGTGGCACTTGCAAGAGTAAACTATCATCTTTCAATCTAGCAAACAGCATCTAAAACCCTCTGGGGAAACAGCGATCAACATTCCCTAATGAAAATTATTCCGTGAATTTACTCAACAGCTTTCAGCAGTTTTGATTTAGTAAATACATTGCTCACCCTCTTCAAATGAGATTGAGCTCACCGCTAACACCCCTTGCTCTCAGCAGACTGGTAGCAATTAAGTGCTCACTGGAAACAAGTGAGAGAGCTAATGCTAAACCGATGTAAGCCAGCACGGTGTGAGCCAGAAGGCATCTGTCTGCAGGAAGACAACAGGTCACATCTGATACAGCAGCAACCAGTGCTGAGCCCGACTGCTGTTTGCTCACTGGCACATTTCAGGACTGGAGGCAAACAAGCACTGTCATTGTTTTAGGGCCATATGTCCCAAATAATGAAGCCTCTGCTACCACAGCTGCCACTGAGGATTTTAATTCATCCTTTCACATTTCAGCAGCCCAGTAAACCCAAAGAGCAAGGGCACTTCACAGACCTGTTCCAGGCTCCCTAAGGGTTGGTGCCTACCCTGCAGTTTTCCATGGCACAGAGGTACATAAATTAGACCAAAAAAGAGCAAGGGCATGGATCAGAAGTTGCCAGTAGCACTAATTAGTCTACTCTGCTTCTCAATGCCCCTTATGCTTGCCTACAGACCTCTGTGCTGAGGGCAACCCCAATTCATTATCGCACCCCCACCACAGCCTGCAGGTGGGAGATCCAGCCACCAGCCAGACTCTGTACCACAGTCAGTCATCCCAGTGCCACTAGAGCTGTGACATTAATCTACTCTATACCAGGCTGCCAGAAGAGCTGAATTGAGGACACAAAGTTGCAGCACATACACATGAAATAGCTATTGTCAGAGTCAGAGCTATGAACTCCAGGCACACAGGCTGCAAATACGATGCAGTGGATCCATTCAAGTTCCTTCTCAATAAGGAGCTGCTGGTAGGAAGGGCTAAATCTGCAGAGGCTCACCTGGCCATGGCCAAGAAACATGGGAGAGCAAGTGTCATTCATCAGACCTTGCATCCTCATTCCTGAACCTCAGGACATGCTCAGCACAAGTCTGCACTCCCAACACAGGGGAGGTGAACTATTTGTTTACACAACATTTACAAAGTGTCAGCACAGCCTGTGTTGGGATTAAGATTCTGTCTCAGTCTTTCACAGGAACAGTTTTACAGGTCACAACAGCCTTTCAATATCATGGCAAAGTTTTAGCTTGTTTCTGAAGATCATGCCTGACACAAAGTTGGAGCAGAGCACAATTATACACTTCTGCCACACACTATTTCCCCTAAGCATGTGGAGATTAGCATTCACCTCAGTGAAATTCCTGCAGAACAAGTTAAGTGGCAGTGCTATGCATTTAACCTTTCCTTCCCCTTTTACCCATTGATGCAAGTTTATTCTTGAACCAGATCTTGTTAGCCTGAGACACGCTGTTACTGTTTTATCCAGAATTATTTATCTGTGTTCCCCCAGAATAAGCCCTCTGCAGACCAGGTGATGGGCTTCTCAAGGCTTGTGTCTCAAGAGTGACACAAGAGAGAAACCAAAGAAAATTATCACACTAGCTTTCAGAAACACAAAGAATCCCTCTTTACCTGCTGCAGGGAAATACTTCACACCAAAAAACACTTTCCACGGTTACCACTATACCCTGACACCAAAGCTACTTAACAGCCTGGTTCTATCTTAAGTCAAGGTCCACCTTTAAAACAAACCAACTCTTGTTGCATGCTTTTCCCCCCCATACTGCTCTTTTTCTCCAATCAAATGTCTTTTTCAGAAAGTCAATATAGATTGCAGAGGTGAAATTACAAGCACACAGAACTGTACTTTGAAACCCTGCTCAGCCTGCCACAGAGCGGTACCATCTTCTTAAAATGAACACAATTAAAACTCCAGTTTGCTAATTGATACGGTTTTGTGTTTACAAAAGTACAAAGTAAGCATTACTTTGGACTCCATTAAATTCTTGACATTCTATGTGTTAGAGGGGATTAGGCAGGATTTGATCCTATCTGATTTGGCTATTTATTGCATTTTGGTTTCATTGCCAGGGTGATTTGGGTTTGGGTGTTTTGTTTTTTTAAAGTTGTTACACCAAAATGCTTCCATGCAGAGTACTAATATAAGCGATAAAGGATTCAGCAGATTAAACATGATGAAGACAAAAAAAAAAGAAGTCTCTGGAAGCAGGATGACCAAGACAAACCCTGCTGTCAAGTACAGAACTGTGTAAGTCTCTGAACAAGAAAGTTGCTTCAAAAGCCAAGCTCAACAGCCCCAGAAAAAGACACACTGTACTTTTAGATAAGCTTTGTTAATAACTGTGTTGTGCTGCTACCAAAGCTGTGCAAAGAAAAGCATGTTGTGCCATACATTTTATTAAAGCCCACCCACAGGGATCCTCCTCTGCCAGGCAAACAACAGCTCCCATGCCTGCTGAGGACGGGAGATCCCTCAGCCCCGCTGCAGCGCAGGCAGGAGGAGATGCTACCCCAGGCACATCGGGAGATGGAAAAGCCCTGAGACTTGGCTGTCCCTCACCCCAACAAAGCCACCTCCCGCTTTGAGGAACCACTCAGCCTGGTTTGGTTTCACTTGATGGCATATGATGGCCCAGTTAAAGCAGAAATGAAGCCAATTAGAAAATACAGGCTGTGAAGCCACTGTTAGCACAGCCACAGCAGTTACAGCAACAGCAGGAGTTGTAGTTGCACAAAAGCTGCCACTGAAGACCAGTAAAGGAGACCCAGCCCAAAGCACAGTTCAGAGGGCAGCATGACCAGCTCTTACATCTCAAGTTTGAGCTCAGCCTACAGCACTGTACCTCATCAGCATTATAGAAGCAATATCCTGCACTTGTCAAAGTGAATGAGGCTCATTACTCGTAGCTTGCTTCCTCTTGGCTGTGCTGTGTTGAAAGCCTGCAACGTTAGTCAGGTTTGACTGAAGACTGTTGGCTCCCTGCAGGGGCATAGGGCAGGGGTGGCCCAAGCACAGTGTGCCACCAAAGCCCCATGAACAGAAGGAAGAGCATCACCATGGGAAGAGATGACAACAGGGACTTGCAGATGACCATGACAACAGAAAAAGATAACTGAAGTCCATGGAGGAAGAAAAGGAGAGGTGAAATGGGAAAGAAAGTGAGGAACTGAAACAAGGACAAGGAAGAAAAGCAATAGCAGCAAGAAGCTGAACCCAGTAATTGTGCTAGCACATGGTATGAAGGATTCACACAGATGAAATAAGCAGTCTGACAGAAGCTGTCTTCACCAAGAAATCCCTGTCCTGTTTGTCCGCAGTTCAGCTGGGAAGTTTCATCATGCCCTCAAGCCCATAACCCACCATGCAGGATAATCAGGACAGCTAGAGCCACGCTGATGCAAATCCCTCAGCAGAAAGCTTAAGGACAGCATGGGAAAGGAGGGAGCTCCTCTTGGAGCAGACGGCTCATTTCAAGATGTGGCTCCCAGCAAGATTAAGATACTGTAGGTCTCCCAGCAGCCAGGATGGAGGAGAAGGCAGGAACACACATACCTTCCCCTCAAGAACAGGTTCAGCAGTGCCAAAGGAGCTCCTCGAGAGCTTTAGGATTAGGCAGGCAGACAGTGAACAGGGCTCAGGGCAGGGATGCTACTGTCAGTTCAGCAGGATGAACTCGCCCAGCAATAGCCAGATCTCCATAGCATTTGCCAGCAGATGATTTGATTATGTAAGAAAGCTCTGCCTCAGAAAGGCCAGAGCCCATCCAGATTGTATGGTTTAATTTCTTAAAGCGGAGTACAGTCATACAGCTCATTAAGACTGCTTTCAACAAACCTCCAGAGGCAGCTACTGTTTCCTTGTCTCACCAGAACATTTACCTTCACCGCTAACACACAGAAATCCTCTCCACCCCTTCTAAGAGGGGTGCTTGCAAGGATATAATTATTTTTTTTATATAAATTAAAGCTTTAAGACTCACTATTCATTTTCACTGCCATATTTCTCTTCAGGAGATGTGGCTTGCCAGAGCAGTGCCACTTAGTAGAATACCATCACACCCATGAGATGCGTGCACGTGAACCCAACAGCCAGGGATGGACAGCCACAAAGGCAGCTCACCCTGCCCCACTGCAGGCTGGGCACCTGCTAGTGCTGGGACCAGAAGGCAGTCACACAGCCCACAGCCCAGGGCTGCTTCTCAGGAGGGACGAGCCTGAAATACAGCCAAATCTCATTCTTAATCTGAAAGATGGGCAGTTCAGGAAAAAAAAACCTAAACAAACAAAACACCCACTGCTGGCAAGTAGGAGGCTTTCCATAGTGAAAGAGGGAGGCTCTGCCATCAGCCCCTGCAAAATAGGAACAACCTTTAAAGGGCTTCAGCCACTTGCATTGTGGCACTTTGCTGGTGAAAAATTACCTATGGATGAGCAAACCAGTCTCACACTCTGCTATTTCTGAGCTGGTTAGTGTGCAAGGCATGGGGAAATACTGTGCCTGAGTGTGGAAACCCAGCTTGTTCCAGGGCCCAAACTTACTCCACGGGCTTTACAAGCCACCAAGCCTGGGCAGCCACCTGGTCACGCTAGAAACCCAAACAAACTGGGGACACTATTCCCACCTCCACCCCAGGCACCCCGCGGGCAGCTCCCAGGCCGGAGAGGTCAGGCAGCCGCCTGCTTCCCCGCGGCCCACGCAGCAGCCTCAGCTATCAGACATCGTTATTCATTAATCAGAGAAAAACCAACAACAGCAGCGCCTTGAACAGCACCGGCTGGCGCAGGCAGAAACTCTTCTCATGCAGGAGAGTCAGAAAGAAATCTCAGTCTCTTCCTGAGCATCAAAGCGGGGGCTGAGCCGGCTGGGGTTAAGTCAAGACATGCCCTGTGCCCGCACCCTGCGGCGGGGCGGCAAGGGGCAGCTCCCAGCCTAGGGACCCTTCGCTTTCCAAGCCCCCCCATCCCAGCCTAGGGACCCTCCGCTTTCCAAGCCCCCCATCCCAGCCTAGGGACCCTTCCCAAGCCCCCCCATCCCAGCCTAGGGACCCTTCCCTTTCCAAGCCCCCCATCCCAGCCTAGGGACCCTTCCCAAGCCCCCCCATCCCAGCCTAGGGACCCTTCCCTTTCCAAGCCCCCCATCCCAGCCTAGGGACCCTTCCCAAGCCCCCCCATCCCAGCCTAGGGACCCTTCCCTTTCCAAGCCCCCCATCCCAGCCTAGGGACCCTTCCCAAGCCCCCCCATCCCAGCCTAGGGACCCTTCCCTTTCCAAGCCCCCCATCCCAGCCTAGGGACCCTTCCCAAGCCCCCCCATCCCAGCCTAGGGACCCTTCCCTTTCCAAGCCCCCCATCCCAGCCTAGGGACCCTTCCCAAGCCCCCCCATCCCAGCCTAGGGACCCTTCCCTTTCCAAGCCCCCCATCCCAGCCTAGGGACCCTTCCCAAGCCCCCCCATCCCAGCCTAGGGACCCTTCCCTTTCCAAGCCCCCCATCCCAGCCTAGGGACCCTTCCCAAGCCCCCCCATCCCAGCCTAGGGACCCTTCCCTTTCCAAGCCCCCCATCCCAGCCTAGGGACCCTTCCCAAGCCCCCCCATCCCAGCCTAGGGACCCTTCCCTTTCCAAGCCCCCCATCCCAGCCTAGGGACCCTTCCCAAGCCCCNCGGGACACCCCGGCCCCCGAGCGGGGACCCCGCGGGCGTTGCCAAGCGCTGCAGCCACGGGCACCCCAACGGCGGCGGGGGAGCACCGAGGAGCCCCCTCGCCGGATCGCCCCCCAGGGCAGGGGGTCGCCACCCCAGGTTGCTTCCCAGGGGGGATGCGGTGGATCGCCCACCCGGATCACCTCTCAGAAGCGATGGTTCCTCCTGACATCCCCTCCCAGGGGCGATGGGTGCCCCCCGGGTCACCTCCAGGAGGGGTGGATCGCCCCCTCTCCATCACCTCCATCACTCTCCCCCAGCCCGCCTCCCCGCAGGCTGCCCCGGTGCCGCACGGACACAGCACCAGGGGGCCCAGCCGGCCTTTGGGGACCCCCTGAGGCAGCTGAGCCCCTGAAGGGGCTGACCCCACAGCAGCCCCGAAGCACAGCAGCACCAGCACCCAGTGCCCAGCCGTGAGCCAGCCCGCTTCGCACTGCTGAGTTAATGCTGAACACTCAGCAACACGGTATCAGTCCTGCCTCAAATTGGTTTGTAGAGTACTAGGTTAGCTGTGTTAACTCACTGGCCATTGTTCCTTGTGTCATTAGAACATACACTATAAACCTGCCACTTCAACCAAAAACGCCTTTTTCTATTTACATATTAGCTGTGGTTAATTATTATTTGATCTATGTAACTTGCAATGAAAATTCACATTCATTCAGGGCTCTGCTCTTACTTTTTGGGCAGCCAGTTTGCAGTCGAATGTCCCTTGCTCTGGCACACACACATTTTTGCCTGGTTGCCCCACGCCAGGCAGTGCAGTGCTTGCAGAATCGCTGCAAACATGCTCTGGAGCCCTGTCAAAGTATTTGAGGCAAGAAAGGAGGATAACAGGAGAAAAAAGAAATTTCAAGCTCCTCTTCTCTACAGAGTCACTCTTCTGATGGAGAGGCCCTGCTCCCACCAGCTGCTCTGCAGGAATTGCACTGGGAACCTCTCCAACACATCCCCAAATAGCCACGTGTCCGTGTGAGCAGGCTGGGTCTCTGCTTTGGAGCCCATCATTTAGAAGGGATTATTCCTGTGTGGTGATTGCATGGCACAAGACCAGAGGCTGCCTATGCAATCGCCAACAAAATTAGTGTAAACACAGAGTTAAAGCCTTTCTGATACGAGCCGGCACCGCTTCGTTTTTAACACAGGCTTTGGGCTGATTCTGAATGCGTGTGGCTGATAACCGATAACTCGGCGCCCATCTGTGCTGCACGTTTTCCTTCACTCACCCCCGTGCTAGACTCAGGACAGTGAGTGTTACAGGGTCAAACCCAGCTTGGGTTTGAATGACTACCTGGGGTAGGGGCTTCGAAACCAACCTGCTCGGCCGGCACCCATCCCTGCCAGCACGGCATGCACAGGTTTTTGTAGCTCAGTAGCACAGGGAGATCAGTGTTCGGTTTTGCTGCTCTAATCGCAGCGTGCAGAGCAGGTAGTGAAGAGCAGATGAAATGATTTGCTGAAGATCAATATTGCTAAATACGCCAAGCTTACTAAGCGATCCCTTTTGTCCCAACCTAAACAAACCTCTCATTTTCTCGTTCCACATCTAAGCAGACAACTTATTTCAACAGTAACGTCTCTAGCTATAATAAGAAGTATATCTGTAAGCCATCAGGGAGATGTGGTTTTGTTTTGAAACCTGTAGGTGCAGGGAACAACTTAACAACACTGAAAATATAACCAAGCTTTATGCAATGGACAGCAGCCAACCCACGTGGCTTCAGATGCCTCCAAAGCTTTAGGGATGTGCAGTTCTGGTGTTTTCACCGAGACAAAATTGGACCAAAGGCAAAGATTGGAACCTCCTCAGGATACAAAACTTCCAATAGTTCTGGGAACTTTGAGCATAAAGCTTTGCCACAGTCCCTTACACTTCCATACTTCACAGTTTGTAACGTGATTATAAGAAAGTGACAGGGTGGGTGCAGATGTTGCAGCTGCGTGCGGGTGCTCCAGCCTGGCTTTGGGCGGTAGTAACTAACTTATTGCTCTTCACCAACTGTTGGGAAATGTGCATGCTGTCCAGGCTACTGCCTGATGGCAAAATGTCTTTTTTTTTTCCTCTTTTACTTAAAAAGCTAAGATTTTATAGTTTGGAGAAAGCACATTTTGTTTTGGAGAAAGAGGCCAGACATTGTAGGGGCTGTGACACACAGTACAACGTACTAACAAGTAGTGTAACTTACTTCTGCTGCATTTGTTTGCAAGAGCTTTCGAAAGGTTTCTGAATTCACAAGCACTCTAGCCCATCATGACTACAGACATGAGAATGACAGGCTAAGCAGCTTTAATGGGCTCCCACAAAATCAGACGCAGAATGACATCTAAAATAGGTACAGCATGAAAGTTTTCCTGGCAAAGATCTGATTTTTTTTTTTAGTCTTTAAAGATTTTTATTATTTAAAACCTTATGCTGTATAATTTTTCTTTTCATTTTTCCCCCATAGTTACTGGTGGAGGCTCTGAGAAGTTCAGAAAGTAGGGCATGACTTTCAGATAAACAAAGTGAAATCCTGGGAACGCTGTCACCGCCTTCTACAGGGATAGACCCTATCATTATCTGGAGCTTTACCTTATTTGAGTAAATATTTGAACATCTTTTTTCAAGATAAAAAAAATGCGTATGCTAAATATTGCTTTTAATGTCAAGCCAGATCACTCAGGGCATCTTGCTGATGAGAGACCTGTATGTTCATGTCCTTCAGAACTGCCTTTGTTTCTTATTCAAGCACCCAGCTCTGGATCTCCGTCTTTGGAGGAAAGCTCACAAGGACACAAGAAATCTCTGTTAGGGCAAAGCATTACAGGAGCTGGCACTGAACCCTCCAAGTGCTGTGTATGGATCTGAACTGTGTCTCTGGGCCTTCTCCACTGAAAAATGAAGTGGAAAGGAGAAGCACTTATAAAAATGGAAAAAGCAAACAAAAAAAAGGAGCACCCTAAAATGAAACCCAGGACTGAATGTCATGGGACAAAAAAAAACAAACCCTGAACAAATGTTACCCTGAATCACAAGTTAAAGACAACAGATCTTGCATTTCCTTGTCCAAAACAAACTCATGTCTGTGAGCAGCAATGGAAGGGGCTTGGGCAGGAGTCTTGCTCCAGAGTAGGCGACGATGTGGGCTAAAGCATCCCAAGTTTTTAAGCTAGCTGGAAAAAAAAGTAAGGTATGAGAATGGAGCTTGTAGTCCTTTACAAAGAGGCCAGGCTCAGGCTGGAGGAGGTGTAGAGGCTGGAAACCTCCCCAGCTCCTGCCTGCAGGGCTTCAGAGCTTCCAGTCGAATCTGAGGTGGTCCTTGTGACTAGTTGCAGAAGACATGTGGAGGTTGCCAGTTCCAGCTAAGTTTCACTATGAATCTGGAAGCTTGTTTGGCTCTATCACAACTTGGAAACTCCAGCCTATAACTCCCTGTTCACTGGACATGGAAAAAGAAGTGCGTCAGCTTGCCCTGTGCGCTGGCACTGAACACTTTCCCTCGGCTGGCCAGATGTGCGCAAGTGTTCCCAGTGCCAGGGAAGCAAACATTGCTTCTGTGTATTTCTGGCACAGTGGGACCAGTTGTGACGATGTTACGTGTGCCCTCTACTACCCTGGAGAATACGAGAAAACACTGTCATCAGAGGCAGAAGGCACAGAAGGGATGGATGCTCATACGCTGACCAAAGTTTGCATGCATGCTCTCTCCTGTCAAAAACACCTGCAATTTCACAGAATTATGTTATCCATCTTTCATTTCAAAGCAAGCTGGTTGATAAATAGAAATAAGCAGTATCTAGGAGATGCAAGCAAATTAAAGTGAAGATAAAAGCATTCCCCACAGATGACTACAAGGAGCCTTGAGCAAAAAAAAAGCATCTACATTTCCTCTGGAAAACTAAAACAACAACAAAAAAATGCAAGAAAGCCCAGAACTTGTCAGACAACACGTACTTTTGTTCTGCCTTGGTTCACATGGAGCTGAAGCATGATGCTACTCAGGCCTGTTGATTCAGTGGTGGTCTTTATTCAGTGAAATGGAGTTTCCAATCAGGAGACTGAATCAGTGCTTTCCTTCCCCTGCAGTGTGTTGGGCAATCTCCATCCAGCCTGGGGACCGAGATTTTCCATACAGTGCATGTAATGCTGTTGACCAACTGAGGAGCACTAGGTGACTGGAAGTCTGAACACAGCCTCCAGAGCAGAACATGTTGTCATTTGGTCCTTTGAGGAAGAAATGAGTCCAGATCAAAATATTTGCTCTTTCTGTTTGTTTCTGGGTTGGTGTTCGCTTCCTTTCTAAAAGGGCCATGAAACTGTCTAAACCACAGATCAGCTCTAGACTAAACGGTTTGGTTTAGAACATACTTTTTTTCTGACATTTAGTTTTGGTACATGACTTCAAAGCATGATGGGCCTGAACTGCAGACTCCAGAGGCAGTGCCTCTCCCTGCCTGAGGGGACTGAGACCTTGCATGGGGATTTAGGATCAGCGATGACTTCCAGCGTATGCCTCTTTCAACATCTCCCCCTCCTTGAGATAGAAGAAATTGTAAACCACAGATGGTTTTTCCTCTGTACCTTTTGCTCAACTGATGCAAAGATGCTCATGGCTGAGGCTTGGGAGCATGCTGGGGAGAGGGCAGCCCACTGCCTGCAAGCTCTCTCCAAACATGAAGTGGACCATATTAGTAGCAAGTAATGATATTTATAGATCTCTTTGATTTACGTACAAATGAGATTTGTATTTCAGGTTCTTTTCATTAACATTTTTGCTTTTCAGGGAGATGTGTATGGTGATACACTTTGATGCAGGTGACCCTTTAATGGCTCCACCAACCCATAGGGAAAACTGCATAGAAAGCAGCAGTAGATTTTAACTGAAAACAATGACTAATACAAGCAAATTGAGGGCTCATGTTAAAATACCTTCTAAAATAACTTCTAAAATAACTACTTTACAATATTTAGGATGAATTTCTACATGAGATAGTAATAAATGCATCTATAAAAAAGTTGGTGTGATTTATTGCACGCTTGCTGACCCAGCATTTCAATGTGCAAATGGCACAGTCTGGAGTCCACTGAAATCAAAGGAAACACTTCCACTGATTTTGCAAAGCTTAAGATTATTATTTTCTTCTTTTCAATAAAGACCCTGTGTAAATCTTTAGCTGGACTAGGAGTGATTAGAAAGGACAGTAAATTGCAATAAGAATTTTAAAAGAAACAAAAGGCTGATCTCGAAAGAGACTTGGTAAAATTTGTGTCCAATATGTACTCTGAAAACCTCTCATCAATTGCTGCTTAGAGGACCTCCAAAGTCTGGAGTTGGCTCATTTCTGGTTTGGTTTTCAAAGGAAACAAGGTATGCAACCATACAGTTTTCCTGTCTGTCCTCACCTCTCCTCCTTCCCCATCTCCTCCTTGCAGACAACTTTCCTGCTTGCCTACACTGACAACCAATTTCAGTCAAACTCAGCCAAAAGTTTGGAAAATTCAGGAAGTTTTCCACATTTTTTTTTAACATCAGCAGCTGGTTAGAGGCTAGAAACCCCCGTCAGTTCTCCAGGTCCTTCAGGAGAGGCAGGAACCTGAGGTTCAGCAACCACGTGCTATCTGTGGGCTGCCAGCTCCTGACTGCCTCTGCCCAGGGAGATCCCCACCTGTGAGACAGTGGGGTTTATTAGTTTGAGGAACAAGGAAGCAAAAGGATTGTTGAGCTTGTGGTGGGAACAGAGGTGAAATCATAGGGACGGGAAGGGGGAAAAGAAGAAAACGTTTCCCATGTGGAGTCAGAGGAGGCATAGGGAGACAGGAGACAATTTTGTTAGGACAAAAATCCCACTTCATTTACTTCAAGCACCTGCATTACTGCTTCTACATGTGCACCAGTCTGGGTAGGGCCAACAACCAGCTCTGCTTTCCTGCAGTGCCATCAGTGCAAAAGGCACATTGCACACCAGCACAGCCTGAAGGTCAGGGATCTCTGGGGAAGCCAGAAAATGAATTTGAATCCTCTCAGGTGATAAAGGGAACCAAACCCAGCTCTTCTCTGGTGGGAGCCAGTGCACTGAGCTCTTCAAGAATAAGGTCTCCACCACACCCTCTGTTCTTCACCAAGAGGGATTGCCCCAAAACACAGAGAAATGCTTAAATCCAGCTGAGTTCCAAGCTGTAAGCCTTGGCCTGAGCCTGAGCAATACCCCAACCCATAGGAGCCTTTGAGGAGATATCTTGTGCATTCCCCTCAGCTATTTATGTGCAGCTTCTTCTTGGGTGGTCACGCTCAAGCAGTTCATGGTTTGCCTGGATGGCTTTCATGGATCCTTTTGAGATGTTTCACAGTGGTGCCGATGGGAAGAGAGGCACCAGGCTCTGACTCTCACCAGCACACTCTGCAATGCCCCCAAGGACCCATTTCACCCATACCTGCAGGTGACCATCAGGCTTCACCCATTACATTTTTTTTCTCTTCAGTTTTTGGATTGTAACAACTAACACAACTTCAACCACTATGGCATGACTGCTCAGGGAGGTGACACAGATAAGTGACTGAGGAAAGCTGTGCATGTTCTAGAATATATTTTACATGCTTGTAATTAGAAGACAGACTAATTGACTCAATTACATGCAAATATTTATTTTATTTCCAGTAGGTTAAACAGAGGATGGCATCTTTCTCTTTTTAGGGGAAATGGTTAGCCAGCAGGTTGGCTTCTTTTTCTGGTTCTGGCAGTTAAAGTTTTGTGAAGCCTCTACTGAGCTTTACCAACTGAGGAGGCTCATGATAGAGCCACACTGTGGACCCAGGACAAACCTTCTGCTGATTTTCCACAGAAGCAGACTCTGGGCTCTCTGTATGTGTTCACCACAAAGTTTATAAATTAACAAGTGGGTCACAGTAAGTAGTCACCTGAAAAACCCCAAGGCTCATCATACTGATTACCTTGAAAGCTAAAGAAACAGTACTAAAAGCCACTGTGGTGAGGTCCTGGGCTTTGCTGGCTTCATATTCTGGGTGCTCTGGAAAGTCCCACACCTGAACGCAGCTCTCTGGTAGTCCCCCCTCTGTGGGGGTGAGCACAGCCTGCAGGGATTTTTATGGCTGCTCAGGAGCCTTTCTGGAAGGAAAAGGCTGTCTGCTCTGGAGATCAGACAGTCCAACCTGGCTCTGAAGAGGGCAGCTGGAGACAGGCTATATCCTCAGGGCCGTGTCTGGTTGGGTTTTGAGTAGCTCCAAGGATGGAGACTACACAACCTTGCTGGGCAACCTGCCACAGCATTCAACCACCCTCACAGTGAAGAAGTCTTTTCTTACATAATTTCTTGTTTGTGCCCATTGCCTCTATTTCTTTCACTGGACACCACTGAGAGGAGTCTGGCTCCATCATATTTACCCTTCCTGGCCCCATCAGGAATTTGTACACATGGATGAGAACCCCTCAGGCCTTCTCCAGACAGACCCAGCCCAGCTCTCCCGGCCTCTCCTCGCAGCGATGGCCCCCAGTGGTGAAGGGCCATGTGTTTCACCCTTCCTCCTGCTGCCCTCCCTGCATCTGCACCTCTCCTTACATCAGGGACATGAAGCCTCTTAGACAATTTTCTGGGACAATAAATGGAGGAATTTAGTTTAGGCTGTGAGAACACTGACTCCACGGAGGCACCTGGACTGCTGTGAGCAGAGTCACACGCTTCACAAGGAATAAATGAAGAGGGAAGTTCACGGCATCTGCTTTGCGTGGATGTTCTTGGAAGTTCATTTGTTTTCATGTGCAGGTCCCACAGGCTGTTCAAAGCTAGGACAAAGAGCCTGGCTTTTTCTATAGTAAACAGAGGAAATGACTCAAAATGTGCTGTAAAACAGTAATTACTCTGAAGATCAATTAAGCAAGGATATTTCATATGGGGAACCTGAGGAAGATTTTATACCAGCTTTCAAAACAAAAGATAAAACCAAACTCCATTGTCAGGCATTTAGTCCACAAGTTTATAAGAGGTATTGCACTGACAGCTGATAAGATCTTATCTCAAAGTACTTCTGAGATAACAAAAATTAGACTTTGAGGCTGCAGAATATCTTGGAAACAAGTTAGAAGGAAATGCATATCCACAACATTTTTTTCCAGCTGCTGTCAGGATTGCCAATTATTTCTTTTGTACACACTGAGATATCTGCTTGCTCTTGCTGCACAGCAGTTCTGCCAGAGCACTGTTCTTCATGAGTTTTAATCAATAAGAGTTCCCTTTCACTGGGTCTTAGTAAAGCCCTTGGTGGAAACCTTTCAGAACACACTTGGTATTTTAGCTTAGCTGCTATATTGGACTCATATCCAAATGGCAGCAATAATGGTGCTTTAATTCTTTTATTATTATTATTTAATACTTCTATCTCCAGGCTCCTATTTTCTCTTGTAAATGAACAGGAAAAAAAAATCCCAGTGATGAGAGAACACAGCCCTCTGCTGGGCCCTGCCAGCAGTGCTGATGGAGCACAGCCCCAGCCAGCTGCTGCGTGCCTGTGCAGCACACAGTTATTGTGCTGCCGTCTGTGCTCTGGTATTTGTTACAAAAAAAAAGGAGACACAAAATACCTTGTTTAAATTTGGCTGTTTTGCAACAACTTGATAATTCCTGGAATTTCCATTTAAGTTTCAAGGAGTGGTCGGTGCTGGAAAAATATTGTTACAGATGCATATTCCATTTCCTTTCCAGAGAAAATTGAGTAATTGCTGGAACTACTAAAAAGAGACATTTTTCTTCTAGCAAAAGCTTTGTCTCTGTACCATTGGATCAATCTAATTTCATGCAAATAAGACACAAACACCTACATAAATTTTTTTCATATTAAAGTAGCACATTTTCGCACCAGTGATTTGTGTAATCGGAGAAGAATGGGAAAGTTGTTACTAACATCTTGGCCTCTAAGATTTTCCACAGTAAAACCTATTAATGTATTGTTTTTATCTTTTATGTGTGTGTAACGAGAAATCAACACCCAGTAACAGGTACAATTGATGACAGGTAAAAGGAACTGGGGTGGAGGATGAGGAAGGAGTCACCAGGAAGGGAGGTTTTTTGCTCTGTTCTTTCCCAGCAGCTTTACATTACCAACGTTTCCTGCACACCTGGACTTTGCCCAGAACAAACTATTTAATTGCTGTAAGACTGAGTGTTTTATGACGTGAAAGTCATACATAATATTGTACTGTTGTAACAGAAAATAAGGCTGGCTAGCAAGCCTTATTGATTTTATGTTAAAAGTCAGCAGGAAGGGAGGAGGACAGTGGGAAACCGTGGGCAAGGCCTAATAAATAACCAAGGTGATGGGATTCCTACAGCCTTGCACAGTAGCAGAGCAATACAGACTGATGACTGGCTGAAGATGCCAGGGCTGGCCCCAGCCAGAGCCAGCCGATAAGCCTGGAGGCTGCTGCTCCTTGTTTAATCAGCAGCTCGCACATTGCTGGCAGCAGCAGGGCAGATTTTTCTCTCACTGTTCTGCCAACAGGGCATCTCATCTCCAAAGGTCCTCAACCCAAATGGCAGAGGGGATCCAACCTACAGTCTCCTCAGACCTATTGGGTGATGCCACTGCTGTCAGAATCCAGCCAAAGGGGAGAGTTCCTTCCCCAGCCCTGTGAAGAACTCTACTGTGAAAAAATACCTCACCTCCAAGCAGTCTTCTGCTCTATGCACTGTGCTGCAGAGACCACCCCTCATCCAGGCTTTTTCTGTTTTACCTAGGGAACTTACAGCTCCACACTTTGCACCAAGGGAAACAAATACAGAGAGGAGATGCTTCTCCTATACTTATTAGACTAAGAGCTCATCTCACTGAAGCATTTTGCCCTCACTGTGTTTAACCCTTGTGGCACTGATTTATAAACTCTCTTTGCCACCAAATAGATCGTAATATCCACTGTAGTCCTACAGGACAACAATAGGAAATAGTCCCGTAACACCCACAATTTGTCTTGGAGAAAATGAAATTAATTAAATTAAGAAAGATGGGACTTCATGTCTCATGAAATACACTCTTCAGTTATATATCTGTTGTGTTCAAGATTTAAAAAATCTTTTCAGTTTTAGAAGAAAAAAATCCAAAATATTAGGGTCTGCTTTCACAGCTCATCCTAAACAATTATATTTTTTCTGGAGTCTCTTCAAACTGTTGGGTTTGTGACATCCCAGTTACCCAGTGCGTCTAAACAAGGGTCCATCCCAGTCTCCTCCACTGATCTCTGATGGAATGGGTTGCCCAGCTCACGCCGTAGGTCAGCTGGGGCCACCACCGCTTGCAAGAACCGAGCTGGCACCGATTCGGCAGCCATATAAAGCCAGTATGATTCTTTCTTTATTCAGCCAGTGTTAGTATGAGCTGGCATGCTCCAAAACCAAACAAAAAAAGCAAGTCAATCTGAATCTTGACATGCCAGCCACTGAAGTCTAAATTACTTTCTCCAGAGGTAGAACAAAAGCTGTGGTTTATTTGCTACGCATTTCCAGTAAAACATTTAAGCTCCATTTGCAAACACTCGCTCTACCATGATACCAGGGGAGCTGAAGCTGGCTGTGTAGTACAACAAGCCACTGCACTTTCAGTGCCATACAACACCTTTTTATTGTGCTGTGTCATACCTTGTTTAGGACACGTTTTTCTTATGGAGCTGAGCCTCATGCAATGGTCAGGTTCAGAAAGTACCTGTGATGGTTCTACAGGTGTATAACTGAGTCTCTGAGCCAGCCTGCTCTGTGGCCAGTGTCACTGACTCCTGTGAACTGCCCAGGTGTGGGCTCCACAGCTAGAAATTTCCTCAAGTGCCAACCCAAACCAGCACAGGGATATGAGCAGTAAAATGCTGGCTCATCCCCATATTAAAAATCACTCAGTTTGCTCACAAAATCAGACAAGCAAGACTTAAGCCAAAGGTCTGTATATTTCAAGGAATGAACTATATATATATATGCTTTGTACTGAAATGCTTATGAGACAGGTTGGCCTAGAGGAACACACAGAGAAACAAAAGCCAAGCATTACAGTATCACAGTTAGCTTCTCAGTTCTTCCCGAATGACAAATCCATAGCTATTAGGGCCAGAATGGGCAATTCCAATAATTTTGTCTAACCTTTCATTAAGGAATTAGGGAGTCTCCAAAGAGGCTGAGATCAGCCACTATTCAGAAAGGATTAGAACAATTTAGGGGGGGGAGGCGGGGAAGCAAGATCTGGCTTGCAATCTGTAAATCATACACCTACACTACAGGCATTTGCAGGTTCATTTCTGTCCTCTAACCTTGAAAAATAAACTAGTGCCTCCAAAGCAGACACTACAGGTTTCTCTACATCACTGCCAAAAATATGAGTCAAAAATGGTACTAACTTCAGAGACTCGCTGGTTTGGCTATACCTAACAAAGCTCAGAACGTACCAGCAGAGTGTTTCTTACTAAGCACTGAACTCAATACTCAACTTGCATAATACATTTTTTTCCCCATTGAATTTCTTGATTAAAGCAACAGCCATCCACAAACACAACTGCTTCCTCACAGCCTAGCTGTTCTGTCCTGGGCCAAGCTTCAGAGATCCAAGTTTCAGCGTTTCAAGCTGGGATACTCACCGAGATGGGACATCAGGATGGTGCTGTTGCCTTTGTCCGGTGCATTGTAGATCACAGCTGCTGTTGCACCTCTTCTGGTGGCCACCGCAATTTTTTCAGCAAAACTGCAATTGCCTCTTTCAATCAGTGCTATCCACGGTGCTTTTGTGACCGTGAACTGGGTATTTGGATCGCAGGCTCGAAGATTCGTAGAGTTAGGAATGCCCACAAGCCCCTGAGCACTAAGCAGAGGAGAATTTACTCCATACAGGCCACATCTGCAGTGCTCAGACACAGTTCTGTTGCCAGTGCTGTTGAAATAGAATAGACTTACAGAGGCAGTCATATAAAATGCCTCTGTAGTCTTGAATAAAGTACTAACAACAACCACCAGGCAGAAAAAACTGGATTTATCCACTTGCTTCATTGCTTATTTATATAAGCACAAAATGTAGCCATCTACAGATATTTTCAGTTGCTGGTGACTGTTGTTAGCCCACAGACTGCTGAAGAGTTTGAAATTTCAGTTCCAACAGGAACTTGACACCACCCAGGCAAGTCCTCCAGGTATCAGTGAGCTTATCTGGAGTGGGGGCTGGGACGGGACACAGGTGACATACCTGCCTGTTGTGAAATAAAGATGCAGACTGAAAGACCTGCAAGTAACCTTCAGCCCTAAGTTTCCGCTCCTTTTTCACAAAGCTCTGCCTCTCCCATGCAAATTCTAGCTTTGATGAGGCTTCCTAAAAGACTGCTCAAGCCCCCTGCTCCTAGTTCAACCTGAACGCTGCTTCAGGGGACCAGGTCATCTTTCATTCCGTGATGTAAACTCTGGGTTCTCACTTCACTGTGATGCAAATGACCTTGTTAAAACGGTCAGATGTGGAAGGAAGGAAATATTCAAAAAATTAACCCATCTTACAGACTAAGATAACCAAGTAATTCCCCGCATTTGTCCTTTCGGACTCTGTCAGTCATCTACTCTGTCAGGTCCAGCTGGCTCTGGTGTTTGTAATGAACTGATTTTAACATTGACTTACAGCAACACAAGCGATGTGGAATCACCTAAGCTGATCACAGCAGCAAACTACCTTTTTCAGCCCATTTTCACACTCCAGCTCGCTTTCAAGACTTACATTGAGATGTTTGAATGATTATCACACAACTCTCCATTCCTGGATGTAGGCTCTTTAGATTCTTTCCCTGAATTCAGTCAGTGTTTTATTCCCTAACAATTACTAGTATCAACTCTTGTTTAAGTACTAGTATCATCTCTTGTTTTCTTACACTAGAACAGAAAGCTGAAAACCTTACTACTGTCAGACCTCAGTAGTCCACAATGAAAATACTGGCAGATTGTAAAGTCATTAAGAAGTCCTCCCTGTTTTTCTGCAAAAGTCTGCAAAAGCTACTCAGTGTTGAAAGCAAAAAGAAGCTGCAATTGGTGGCATATATTTTGATGGAAGCTTGATCGAGTTCTCTGGTAAAGATTCTTTAAAACAGTAAACATGACTGTGAAAATTCTTGGAAAACTGAAACAGCTTTCAGAAGTGAAAAGAAAATAGAAAGAAATTGAAAGAAGCAATCCAAGGCGTTTACATATATTAATTCATTTATTTATATTCTTCAGTTTTCAGTGTTGCAATAGTTCTACATCACATTAAATGAAAACTAATCTTACCTCTAAGATCTATGACTTAGCAAGTTTTATACACAAAAGTACCATCAGTTACACACAGTTTACCTTCCACTGCTTTTCTTTAAAATTAATGCTGAAAACATAAGAAACATGCAAAAGTACGGGTCTATGGTTGGTTATGAATTCTGCAGTTAGGGAATGTGCTCTGTTAGTATTTTACCCTCAGCAGTGGCAATACACAGAAGCAATAAAAGATGATTCCTATGATATTCTGCAGCAGTAAAGCTTCCGTATCTAGGTTTAACATAGCAAAATTAACGTTTTAACAAACAAAAATATTGCGTTTTTATATTCGTGTCAGTAAACACCAAGTGAAATAAAACAGCAAGTAGTTTCTTTGCAGAAAGGACCCTCGCTACAGTGCTGGCTTGGCAGGGAGGAGACAGACAGAAGGGTGAAACCATATATTAACACTGCAACACTTCAGAAACTGAAGTTGGCATATTAAGTTCAGTGTAGCTTACGGGGATGGGGTAAGTGCTTCTACAGAAGGACCTGGCGCATTGAAATTCCAAGACTACTACAGGCATTGAATATTCTCTAGCTACACAGAGAGCCTGTGCTTCTAACATTGGCAATTCATTCTGCAAGAGTGAATATCCCCCCTCATCCTTTGCCATGGAAAATTTCAAACAACCCTTCTGTAAAATAAAGTTATATACTTTATAGAGTCTTAAGTGCATAATATATATATTCCACACCATTCTGGTATTTCTTTTAGAGTTAGGAAGTCCTAACATGGAGGATGAATGATTAATGCTACATGTTTAAAGTGTAGTAAGCAGTGCAGTGCAGCCAACAGGCTTTGCTGCATTTCTCTTGCACGCCATGGATGGAGTGGCTAGAACAACTGAATAGAGTGGCTCTGGGAGTGTCAGCCACATCAACCCTTTTGTACAAAGCTAATTACTTTAAAAATTGATTCTAGACGTAATGGTTTCATTAAAATTAGACTTCGACCTGAAGTATATCTAAATAAAAATACAGGCTGGCACAGTCAGCATGGCTCAGTTTGGTACATGAAGTGCTGGTGCTTATCTCTCTCACTCTAGAGCAATGGCCTCTAATCTTCACATACCCGTAAGCAGCAGAATTAGACAAATAATGTATTGCAAGCAACACCGTGCTCTTCCTGGGTTGGTGTGCTTTCACTTTGCCTTCTGTGGCAAGGTTACAAGGTATTCTGAAAGGCATGAGTTGACAAACATTGCTCTAGAACTAATACTATATGATCCATACAAAATATAACCATACAATACATAGTCACATTTAATTAACTTCTACTTTCTGTGCAATTTAAGTTAAACTTTTGTCATTAATACATTTTTAAACTGTAAACCACACTAGAGAGACAGAAAAAAAATTATCATTTTCTTTAGAACGTTGTCTTTTACTTTTTATCTGAAGCTGCCTATGAATTTGTACTACAATAAAGACAGTTAAGTTTCTCCTTCAATTACCATGATAAGAAGTTAGGATACAGAATTTAAGTACTTGAAGGCAAAGTCCACAGTCCCCAGGGCAAATGAGCGAGCTACTAATTGAAAGTGATACTCCTCAACTACTAACAGGCTGCTAAAACTTGCCTATAAGTTTTCCACAAAAGAATAAATCTGTTTTATACATTAACTCGTTGGGCTTTGGTCAATAATTGGCAAGCTTCCATAACACAATCATTTCTTCACAAAGAATTGAACTGAGACCAGCGTTTCACATGGTCAAGTTGTCAAACAGCAATGTGCTTTAGCTCCTGCTTGAGAATAATTTCCCAAGGATCCAGTTGTATAAATTATTTGAGGTTGTTTGACATGGGAGGAAAAAGTGGGACTTGGTTCTGAACTCAGCAGGAGCCAGCTGCTACGCTCCTTCATGCACTCAGAATACAGCTATTACTACAGAAACAGGACAGTGATCAACAGAAAAATACCTAATGGTGTGACAAACTGTATATATATCCTGCCGTGCTAAGCACTCCTTAAAGACAGCTTTTCTCTTGCAAAGCTAGAAGCAAGTTCCACTAACAAAATTTATTTTTTAAATATTTCTCTTTTTTAATTAATAAATAAAATATGTTAAAAATCTTTGGGTGCTACACTCGCTACCCAGTGCTGTAAATACAAAAGCAGACATTAAAAAAACATAGCAGTTGACCTTATTCGGGTAAAAAGAACTGAAAGTAGCTTCTTGGATCACCGAGTTCAGTCCCTGGCAATAAAGGCACCACAGTATTTAATCCCTTTCACAAACACAGCAAGCTTCAAGCCTGAAGAACAGATAGGCTGCCTCTAGTACCTCCCACTGAAAGATCACTATAAAACATAACAGCTCTAATACCAAAAAATAATCTAATTTCCAGCCTAAGTTTATATCACAGCCAGTTAATTCTTTTGCAAACATTGACTTTAATATTGGGAAAGCCTGCCTCACTTCTCAGTCCTCACCCTGATATATAAATTTCCTGTGTATCTGTGTGCACAGGTAGAGAAGGAGAGATGACAATCATGCTTATATTCCCTGGTATCCTATCAAAAGATAAGGTCACTGTACTGCCTATTCATCCTTTTTGAACATAAGTGACCAAGACATTGTTTAATCTGTTTTGAGACTGACAAAAAATAAAGGCAACAATCATCCTTCTCAGTTACATGGATGACTATTACAACTGCTCTAAGAACCATAATTTTATGTTTGCGTCTGCTCGTTCTAGAAAAGTGCAATGTGTAGAGGGTGTCTTCAAAAGTTACAGCAATTTTATTTCCCTCCTTTTGAACAATATAAAAATTTGAAAAATAAGTTATTAAATTACACTGGATCCAGTACATCAGGTTCCACTGTCTGGTAGATTTTGCTCAGAAAGACTTCCACCTTGTCATCACCCAAGTGACAGATGTCCAAGATGCAGATAACATGTTTGCCGTCTAGATCCATCGCTGCTTTTACAATTTCACCTACAGGTTAAGAAAATGTGTTTTAGTATACATACAGTAAAAAAAGTATACTGAATCAACACTGTTTTCCATGCAGTAATGTGTATATATTCAATATTCTTTCAATGAAAAACCTCACTCAACTGGGACATTTTTTTTAATAGAATTTTTTAATTAGTCAATTCAATCACTAGAAATGACAGCATCAGAATTTAGATATGGAAAAGCTGAAATATGCATAACTTGACCGTTAGTGATTCTCAGATTTCATAGTATTATTCAAGGAAAAGTAAAGATGTATTTAAATAAAATCAGGTCTGTCCCTGTAAACATGCAGGAAAACAATGCTTATACAGCCCTTTGCAGTAGGATACACATTAACAGTGTTCACCATATTTGTTGTGACCTACCAGTAATTAGAAGCATAACCTGAAGGAAAATAATTCAATAGCAGGCTAATACTTCAGTTTATAGGCACCACAGGTTGTGTTGAAGTGGCATCAGTGAAATGGATTGACTGACTGACTGTTTCACATGCTTAGCCACACATACTGACAGCATAACCTTGCATCAACACATAACTGCAAATACTACTCAAGTAACTTCAGAGTTTGTGGTTTGGATATTAAAATACTATCTTCAGAGTACGAGAACAGTGCCAGTAAAAATTGCCTTGCAGGTTCAGTATTACAACTGTTTAGTAAAAGTGGTCACATAGAATTCAGGTATTTTTCACTGAAGAGGTGAACTACGTCTGACCTACAACAGAGATTTCTATAGAGGATTAACTCTTGCATTGAAAGATAAACTAAGAAATGATAAATGAGTAATGTTAGTGAAAGCCAGTCTCACTTGAAAGTGAAAACATGTCATGAAGCCTTCCACTGGCCGTCTGCTGACATGCAGAGATGCAACTCATACAAGACAATAATGTGTCATTTTGAATGTCTTCTAGTTTAAATAAGTGAGGATCTTCAGGACAAAACAGCGGAAGAAATGCAACATCTATTGCTACATCATGGTTTATACCTGTTGAAAAAAAAATTAAGTTAGCAGAAAAATTAATCTTCAGCCCATCAGCAACTTCATGCACCATTTCTTCCTTTTTTTAAAAAAAACAAACTATTGTAGACTGAACAATGATTTTTATTTGCTTGTTCTTTGTCCATTAATTAATAACTGATGCTAAAAATACATTTCAATATATATGTATATATATTTATCCATAAACATATTCAAAATAGATGATGTTATATGATATGTATGATATATATGATCATATATATGATGTTATAACATACTATGATCTAAGGCTAACAATGCAGTTAGCTCAGAAAATATTAAACCAAACTAGAAGCGATTTCACACTCCTTTTTAACTTCAATGCTGCCACAAGGGCAGAGAAATTAATTTTCCAACCAGTGTATCTATGCAGTATGCGCTGCAGTACTTGTGCTACTTTTGCCTTGAATGTTTTACTTTAAGTCTCATGATTCTAATGACTGTAAATATTCAAACATCTTCCCTGTAAATTTCCCTCAGTAAATAATGGAAACTTTTAAATTATGGGAACTTAGCCTGAGCATCGTTAAGCTAGGCAATTCTCCTTTTAATGAGAAAACAAAATCAAATAGATTACTATCCCACACTAATGCCAACAGATACACATCAGCTTGCACTTTTGTATTTTAACAAATAAAGAGCAATCAACTTGTGCTTTGTGCTAACCAAAAGCAGCAGAGAGCAGTTGATGAGTATGGCTGAAACACAGCCCTTAAATTTTCTAGCATGGAAGAAAGGCACTTGAGGAGCAACAGTACTCAAAAACTAACTCAAGGAGACAAAAGCTCAAAAGAAGCATTTACAGCTGTCCTTTTCCCTTTAAGAACACTAACTTCTTCCTGATAAATACCTCTCCAGCAGGAAAGTCAGCTGACAATCAAGTGCAATTAAATAATCTACTCGATTGTGTCAGACTGGTTGAACTAGGGAACAGGACCTACCTCTAGTTGTAATAATCAATAGCTTAAGGACTACGCACATTCTTCAAATGACACACATAAACCTACACACAAAATTGCAACTATATGAAAAGTGATACTAGGAACAACACATTCAGTCACTTCATTTAAAGGTATTATGAATGAGAATTACAAATTTCCAGTAAAAAATTATCCTAGATCATGACTTTAACAAAAAATCTAAAATGTCAATTATTTTTTTTTAAACTTCAAGAAATACTCAGAATCAACCAATTAATTTAGAGAAATCCATTCAGTTTCTGATGAACCTTCAACTAATTCTCAAGTTAACACAGCTCAGAGCTAAGATCTTACTCTGCTCTTGCTTAAACTTTTTTAGAAGCCGAGCTACCAAATACTTACCCAGAACTGTCACTTCATAATACCCAAGGCCACTGGCACTTTTAAACTCACTGATATTTTTATCTGGTCTGGTTTCTTCCGGCTGGTACACTGCTGCATGAAGGTTGTACTGTTGCATGAGTAAGTCTTTGTGCACATAATCAAATTTACGTGGGATGCTTTCTGGGAAAATCGTGCTGTGATGCAAATATTTCATTAACTTGTCTTTCACTTGTGTCCACAGGTCACTCTGCCATGAATCACAAGTTCCTTCAGTCTCTTCAGTTTCAAGTATATCACTCATTCCTTCTCGGTCTATTAAACATATGGAAAATATTTAGTTGCTTATATGCTCATAGAATCGTGTCACTTGTCTGCTAGATGAGAAATATTTTCATTAGAACGTTTCAGTTATGAAGACATGGTAGAATGTTCAAACATACAACACAATGAATTAAATTAGGGTTGGAATGTAAGTAAATTAGAGGCTAGGCTCGTAGTAGGAAGACTTATTTCACCACACGAAGAGCATCATCGTGGCTTGTTTCTGGAGAGCACATAACTTGTTTAATGAATAGCCAGAAACCATGGAAACAAGTTTAAAATGGGTACAAGTGAAGGTAAACTTTTCCATCCCTTGCACAATAACTGTATGCTTACATTGAGGACTATGCTACATTTAAAACTTCCTGCTATACAGTCAATGATAGCTCCATTATTCTCTGCTATTACATGTAACTTGAGGATTGTTAATGGTAAAAGCTTATTTAACCATCACTTCCAATTTTGAAGGCAAGTGTTAAATCCTACCTTTTGAGCTTATCAGAAAGCTCACTTCAAAATATTCCCAGCATAGCCTTGTATCTCCTCCACCTTCTGTGAAAGAACTTCTCACCAAGTAGCCTTCTGAACTGGGTATATTATCCACCCCAACCTTTCTCTATGAACATACGCTTTTTTATTTTACTTATTTCAGTGTCATAATCGCTACAATGGAGTATGAGGACATTCAGAAATTAAGAAACCAGAACATACATAGACAAACTTGATACAACATCTCCAAGAACATCCAACAAGGGAAATAAGAGTCTTGCTGCATTGAATTAAGAGAAAAAAGGACACTGAATTTAAAGAAAATTGACACTAATACTGAAATTGAAAGTATGTTCTGGATTGCATAAAGCAGCCTGCAGTATTTTTCTCACAGAACTGGGATTCATCATAAGGGGTAAAAGGGCACACTGAAGTTGCTACACAAAGAAACATTTTTTTCTCACCATTTTACTTGGAGAATTACAGTATTCTCTACAAACACAAAGACTTAATATTATTCAGAAGGCAAATAAAGTACAAAAAAGTTTCAGAATATAAGTAGTGGGATTAAAAAAACCCTTTCTCTTTCTAAAACTTCAATCATGACTTTACTTTTCTCCCTCAATGTATCATTGATGCTGTAATTTGCGTGTCCTACTTGTACACTCATTATTAACTTAGCATAAACAGATGAGTAATTAGGACAGCACAGTGGTAACAGCTACCACTGGTTATTTAGACTATAAGATGCTGAAATCTTTAGCAATCTGACTGCATTTCAGAAGAAAAAATAAAGCAAATGTTTGAACTCCTCTAGCTACAGAGAGTCTCTTGACAGCAAGGACAACTTTCTTCCAGGACAACCAATTGAAAAAATACAAATGGCTATGGTGAACATTTACACATGATTTCCTATCAAAAGCAATTGAGATTAACCCGATTTTGAGTTTTGTTAGAAGAAAGATTGAAAAAAAATATATAAACTGTATATTACAGTGTACAGCAGATGGTTTTTTTCTTGTAAAAAATTCAAAGTTAATTTAGGAATCAGCCTACAATGTTACTATAAAGTTTCTTTCTTGCACTTGTTAGTAAATTTTAGTCAGTGCATTTCTGCTTTATAGCTGCATTTCGTGTTATCTTACAACACAGACTGCAATCTTTTAGTCTTCCTTTGTACCTCTTGCAAGAAATAGTATCTGGAGTAAATAAAATTCTAGTGAGTGACCCATATCCCAGTCCTGCTCCCCCCTCAAGACATTTCAATATTTTAAAAATGCACTTTAATAATTTATTTTGGTTTGGATCTCTCGACTGGCTCTTTTTGTATGGCTACCCAAGGACTATAACAAAAAGTGTTACTTTGATGCAGTGTTACTATGTTATGCTGATGTACTATGATACGGAGTTACTAAGAGACAGAAGTGTAAGCACCACTAACACATAGCTGTAAAGGGAGAGGGGGGGAAAACCACAATAATGTTCCTATAAGTAGCTTCTAAAAGCAGCTAAGGGCAGTTCTCTTGCTGGTATTTTTTTTTTTTTTAGAAAAAAGCTCTACCTGGGACCACAGTAACAACATTATGAAGCTTAGAGTAACACTTTTCTATTTTATATGGTGTATATGACCTGCATCTCGGTAAATGGAAAATTATGTCACAATAGATAAGTAATTGATATATTTCAGAATACTACCAAAAAAAAAAGGTATCTTCAAAATCTGAAGGAACACAGCATAGGAAACTGTCCACCTTGATACATACACCTTAATTAGAAGGCTTGTTAAGCAAAATATAAACATGCTGTCATGTTGTTATTTAGCTAAAACTAGCATTAGCTGAACAATTAGTATTTTATATAAGACTAATAATACTGTCAGCAGGACTCATGTTATGTGAAGAAAATATGTGCATATGTTTACTAGCTACACTTACTAGCATTCATACTTTAACCAGATGAGACTGATTCATTTGGTTTGGACTACCCTCAAAATATCAGCCATCTGCAGTTAAATAGGATTTCACATGCAGCAAGGAAACAGCAGTGTAAATCTTATTTTAAGAATAGAAGTATCTAAATATATTTGTATTTTAGATATAAATATCTAAATAAAAGTATCTAAATATAAGTAATGCAAGATTTCTTGACTACAGTTAAAAACTGAGGCATGTATTTCACTGTACATCTTCACATGCTTTTTAAAAGCAACAAGAAATGTCACTGAAGACTAACAACCAATAAAAGTAATTAATTATCAAATTTGCTTATGGATATATTCCATTACTTTTGAAGAACAGGTCTCTACATAGTACCTGAGGCTGCTCTTTCTCTGGAATAAAGCTTCGTGTTAAACAGCCACCTGTACAAATTTTTCTCCAATTTGAAAGTTTCCTCATAATTTCAGTCTCTTGATACATTAAACAGTTGTGAAAATTTCTATTGTGTTAAAGCAGCAAAATAGAGTAGATCATCATCAACAGGCTACAAAGACAACCTATTGTGGCCCTTACTAAACTACGATGAACTGCTGCCTTGCAAAGATAAAAGGATGGACAACACTATACATAATATAGCTACACATAGAAGTAAATTGGCAGATGTTAATATTAGGACAGATGTTTATAATAGGCGAACTTTTAGATAAAATTACATGACTCAGAGTATATTCAGTCTGCTCTGAAAAGAGGAAAACATGTCAAAATATTTGCATGAAATAAAAAACAGACCAAGCTGCACATAATGACAACTGACAAAATGGACTTCTTTCTTCAACCAGAAATAGATATCAAGAATCTAACTGCACGGAACATGAGTTTGTTTTTCAATTGCAGAGGAAGAAAGAAAAAATCAATAATATTAACTTAGAAACATTATTCTTATTACTGGCCTGTATGTTTCATCCATTTCCACCCCGCATCTTGTATTTGTCTTTTTAATGAGGTACTCACACAGCTTTGGGGCTACCTTTCTAGAGAGGGACAATTTTATCACACACAGATCACTATAGCAAGAAAGCTGCCAACAGAAAACGTGCACTCTTACGGTACTAAGTGTTTCTGTGGTACAAAGCTAACTTAACAGTTGTATTAGGCAATACTGGGAATTTATCCCCCATACCAGGAAACAGCCTGACACTGTCCTTCCAGCCATCCTTCAGAACAGACCAGGCACACGACTAAGCAGAATGGCATTAACAATAGGTTGCTACAGTGGCTCCCTAGAGGTTGATGCAGCCACAAGTACCACAGAGCTGTCTTGACAAACAAGGGTTCTAAGGACATCCCTGTTGCCTGTTTTGAACCTGAAGAGACATAGGCTTAAACCTCCTAAGATTAATGTAACAACTATTAGCAACATACCTGTGCAGGACTGCGAACTGTCTGATACAGCCTGTACATTTTTATCTTGTACAACATCTTCATGTTGAAATTCATCCAAGCTATAAAAAGAAAGTTATAGTGTGTGTGTATATTTATATTTTAAACCCATTTAAGCTCAAACACCATGCAGCAAAAGTTCAAAGCTTGACAGATTTCTAGTGATAAATGATACAAGTTTGAATGAGTGAGCACTAGTACCTGGCTTCATATCATAGACTTGTAATATAGAGCTTGACGTGAGACCTATTATGCTCAGTAAATCAGTTTTGAAGAGCTTAGGATGAGAACTGCTGTATTTCTTTGCTTTATGAAGTAGATCAGAAAGTATTTTACACTCAAAAACCAGTGTTTGTTGCCCTCTACTGGGCACCTTCTGGAAATGGCACGCGTGACACTAAAAGCAGAATATCACAGATGCCAACAGGTTTATGACTTGATTCTAAAAAATGGTTGCAGGGCACTCTGCTGCACTTCCTTATCAGCGCCCTTCAGCACTCAAAACCAAAGCATGAATAGAGCTAAGTCATCACACCAGAATCCAAAATTATAGGGAAATTAAAAATATATATTTTCCTTTGGACATACTACCCCGTTGTAAGAATCACTTCAATCAAGTAAACCGTATTTTTGTTACACTTTCATTTTTCACAATGAAGTTTTGGATTAACAGTAAGTAGCTATTCTCTAACAATCTCGAATGAATCCCTTAGGATATTATGCAGGAAAAAAATCAGATACTCTGCAGCCACAACATGGTAAAATAAGGTCTTAGGCCCATTTATTCCTCTCTTTGCTCCATTTCTCTTATTATAACCTCACCGTGTCTGAATAAAATTAAGTAAAAGACTATCTTGATTATCTTGCATCACAAACAACTGAGACATAGGCAAGACTTCGTTAAAGTCATAGCTCGTCAGAGCCACTAAGATGATTAAGGGAGTGGAACATCTCCCTTATGAGGAAAGGCTGAGGGAGCTGGGTCTCTCTAGCTTGGAGAAAAGGAGGCTGAGGGGTGACCTCATCCATGTTTACAAATATGTAAAGGGTGAGTGTCAGGATGATGGAGCCAGGCTTTTGTCAGTAATGACTAATGATAGGACAAGGGGCAATGGTTTTAAACTGGAGCATAGGAGGTTCCATGTAAATATCAGGAAGAACTTTTTCACTGTGAGAGTGACGGAGCACTGGAACAGGCTGCCCAGAGAGGTTGTGGAGTCTCCTTCACTGGAGATATTCAAAACCCGCCTGGATGCGTTCCTGTGTGATGTACTCTAGATGACCCTGCTCTGGCAGGGGGGGTGGACTAGATGATCTTTCAAGGTCCCTTCCATCCCCTTAGATTCTGTGATTCTGTGATTCTGTGAAAGTACCATTAAAAGTCCAGAGTAACAAAGTAGTTACTAATAAAATATTGTAACTGCAAATACAGAGGGACAATATACAGACACTGAAAAAGGAATCAAAGATGAACATGCTGTTTAGTGGGACATTCTCTATTTCAGTCATAAGGGTTTACAGTTTTTTCAATTTTTCTCATTTCATACTCGAATATATCTTGAAAATTTCATGTCAATGTTTCACAACAAATAGAAACTATCTAAAATCTAGTGAAAAAATAAAAGGAAACTCCTTGTGGTTTCTGAGTATCAAAGTATATTTTATGAAATTCACTGTCATCATGGTGTGGGTTAAGTACTGGAGTGATCTTCTCGTGATCTTCAACTCTAGGGCCAGAAGAACCCTCACTTAAGAAGCCCAAACTGTGCAACTGAGGTTTCAGCCACTTAATTTTGTAAACAAAAAAAAGCTGCCACATAGAGAATTTTAAAACAGCATGACCCTACCTTCTTCCCACCACCCACCCAAGCTCCTGAGCAGAGTTGTGTTGAAAATGTTGGTAAATGAAAATGTTTATGTGTCTCTATGTGATTTTGTAGTCCAAAGTATTTTTCAAATTGTGAGGTCCAGGACGACCTCTGAAAGACACATGCTAGATGTCAGATCTAAGTCTGTGCTGTGGTATTTTTATGTTTTCTGATGAAAGGTAGCAGGAAAGTTTGTCTCTTTCTAATACGATAATTCAGTAATTACATTGTGCTTCCTTATTTCTAGATAAAAGAATGTTTCCACAAAAATAGTGACTTAGGAAGAATTAATTGCTTTTACAAGAACCATCATGGAAAGTAATTACTGTGTACCCATAATAATAAATTAAACATTTACATACCACCTATATTAATACATTTTCAAGCCACGAGAAGACATTTTCAAAAGTATTATCAAAAGTAGTCTAACTAAAAATTAATGTCCACAAAACTAACTCCCACTTTCAAGACTTGGATTTCTCAACAAGAAACATGAAAATCTAGCACCATGTTAGGAAAGGCTTGCTCAGAAATCAATGTATCAAGTTAGATATATGCCAACTTCAAGAATTAAACCAAGTTATGCTACTGATGAGTTGATATAACGGAAAAAATTTCTTTTTCTTTTAAAATTGTCTAGTTTTGGAGGTGAGTAGGATTTAGAGCTAGTAGAGCCTCTGAAAAATAGGAAAATAACTTGTCACAATTCTCCTTTCACTTCTTTCACAGATTTATAGCTGGGATGATTTCTCCTACCTGTCTGTCACGTTATTCCTACAGGACTGCTTTGTGCTGGATGTGTGTACAGCATTACTTGAGCTAGGTTCATAAAGGGAAACCTGCTCGTCTGTACACAGTTTAGATGCTTCTTTGCCAGCAATTATGCCTGCAAGCCACCTGATACAACCCAAATCCCTCCATTTACTGCAATATGCTGTGGCTGTTGTACAGCAAAACACCCACACTCCTAATTTGCCCATACAGCTTCATGAGAACTTCTGCCATGACAAATTTGCTATTCCCAGCCTATATTCTGCAGACTTCCCTTTTCACAGATGCCCACTTGCAAAAAAGCCATTATTCAGTATTTCCAGATGCACTGGTCTTTTGTTTCACCTTCTCAGTCATTTCACTTTAAAGTATTGTCAAGGAAAATAACAGTAATCAAAACAGATGTCAGATGAATACTTTTCTAAAAGACTGGGAAAATAAGCATGTCTTGTTCTTCACACCTATTTCCTAAGCACTGGGGCTAAGTAGGATAAATAAAATTAAGATAGAAAATAGTTACAAGTAGCTATGCCCAAAAGATGCAAGGAATTAAAGTGCCTCAAAACAACAAATCAAAACACCCCACTCACTGATAAAACTGGTAAAAGCTTTATTTTATAGACTGGTTTGAAATCAACTCAATTGTCATGACACCATTATGGTATATGCAGCTACCATGGCAAGTAACAGAGAAACCAAACAGCTTTCTACAATAATGTGACAAGTCTACAAAAATTGATTGTTGATATTTACCAATTTCTTCCTGAAAAATTCTGATTTATGTGAAAAAGGGATCTGAAGGAAATGTCAAATTCTGGTAAACTTTCAGTCCTGCAAACCTCAAGCTGAATTTCCTTGTACTACTAAATCTCTATCCCTTAGTTCTCATCAGAGGGGCGGGAGAAAAGAGGGAAGGGTCTATGTTACATAAATATTTAGAAGTGAAACTGCAAGGATAGAAGCATACAAACAAGTTACTTTCAAGCAGTGTAGAGTGTGAGCATGTAGTGCACCAGCAACTCCATGGTAACTGCAGTGCTAAACTTACAAAGATTAAAAAGCTAAGAAAAAAACCTACTGTGGTTTTTTGACTTCCACATGAAAAATAAGCCTTTCTGGAATTCCTGGTCCTTCCCCTTTAACAACACATTGTCAATTAAACCACTTTGGGGTATATTAAATGCTTAAAAGTACATTTATGTTGAATGTCTCTACTAGTGAAGATATAAATATCACCAATAATATTAAATTAACCAGTTTCCTCTTACCTTGTTCTTTCTGAAACCCTTAATAATCAGATAAATAAGTTACCTCAGAAATGTAGGAACTGAGGCTGTCAATAGAGATTTAAAACAAAATTTTACTGTTTAAAAACAAAAGACTTAAGAAATGCAATCACATGCTGAAAACCCACACAAAATACTTGATGCAAAAATAATCTAAGCTAGAATATGTACTTCAAAATATATCTCCACTGTTGTTATTTCATCAACGTATTAAAATATTTCAGTGAGAGCTGACATTCTGCTACTTCTAAGTGGCAGAACAGAAAGCAGTGGAATTTTAAGGTATGTCAGGCTAACTTTCCAGTTTTCTTCTGCAATTTGGAGAATTCAGCACAACTTCATAATTAATTACAGAAATACACAAGTTACCTTTTAATTATATAGAGTGAAACAGCTTTCCATAATCCAACACAGACTTTCTCCTCCTTTAGTTGGGGTTCTAGCACTAATGGCATAGAGTGGACACAGGTAGAAAGCAAAGGAGCAGATTGAGAAAAGCAGAGAACAAAGTAAACACGCCTTCACTTTTTGCTTCACTTTTAAGAAATGGGGAAAAAACATTCTTCCCACCCTCCACCCCCAAGAAAAAATGGAACATGTCTCAGCAAGCAAAAGAAACCAGGATCCCTCACACTCCAGAAAAAACTCCTGATTTTCCTATGGATTTGGGCCACAAGTCCCTGCAAAATCCTGAACCACCTGCAGAGATGTGACCTTAAAGCCAGGTGTCGTGTTTTTAATAAACAGGCTAGAGAGCCAGGCAACCATTTCCCCTAGAAAATGCAGTATCTACCAAGAGCACCAGAGGAAACAACAGACAAGTGGGCTCACAAGAGCTTCGTCTATCCTACAGAAAACGTTTTCCAAATTAGCTTCAAAGAATTCTTTTTCAAGATAATAGCCATGCATGTGGGGCAGTAATACTGGCAGAATGGTCAATAACTTATGATGAAGTCCACCATTACTATCATTGCTCTATCCCTAACACCATTATTCTTTGTTTTAGGGGAGAGGGAAGAAGTGCTGAAAGTAAATTAAGGCGGCAACTGAGGGGCATTCCTAGTCCTGACACAAGGCCAAATCACTGCTGCCAAAAAAACCCAAACATCTGAAGTTACCGACACCAGAGAGTTCAAACATTCAAGTTATCAGAGCTGTTTCTGGAACAAACGACAAGACTTAATGTCCCTTAAACAAAACGCATGAAGGAAAGTAGCTTTTTACCCCAGACTAGCAAAGAACAACACTCATTCAGTCTTCTCAGTAATTTCCCATTTGTAGTTATTTCATTAGGTTCCAGATTTGTGAGGGCTCTGAATTTGAAATTCCTACCTGGATTTTTTTAAAAAATTCTTCTCTGGATCCAAACTGAGTTCAAGAAAGACTGAGTGTTAGATAGTGGAAGTAGCAAAGTGCCTTCTCAGAAACTAGACTTACACCTCTGTAGCACCAAGGATGATAGCTCAACCATCACCTGCAAACCCATTAATGCTATTACATTGCTCACTCAGTGTGCTAATTAAGCATCCCCCCTCCACCTTTGACTTTCCTACTTAAACTGTAATCTCTCTGAAACAGATTACATATATTGCTCTGCTTACCATGACAGACTCTTGTTACTATATATTCCCTAACTAATACTAGTAACAATATAAAATAAGCTTAATAAGACATTCAAAATTATGTTTCAGAATAAAATAATCCAAGATATTTGAATCAGAATCAGTGCAGAGGAAGTTAATAGAAAGTATTGAACTCTACTCTGATCTGTTATTTCATTTCACTTCCATGCAGATTCTTGAACTGTAGAAGTTTCACTTCAAATATACTTGTTTCATCATTGCAATTATTTAACATAATTAACTTTGCATGACTTACCCAAGTTTTCTCCTTGCAGACCGTGTGAAATAGGGGTAAGATGATACAGGAGTAACAGATGCACTTCTCCTTGAAGTAGGAAATTCACCGTTATTCTACAGTACTTAGTTAAATGGAAATACACAAAGCAAAGAACATGCATGTTTTTCTTTCAGGCAGGAGGAACCCAAGACACTGAAGTGTTGGAATTTTTCTTATGGAACAGAAATCCACTAACAAGTTTGCTGTAACACTGCCAAGACAGAACTTCCATTCACCCAGGTGTTCTTAGTCTGAAGTTTTCATTCAATCGTAATTATATTTCTTCTAATTTTCCCTCAAAATATTCTGAATACCCACCCACTTCCCAGATTATGACTTTTGGATGTGAAAAGTCAAGAAGAAAAATACACCCTTTTCAGCATGAGAAATCCACTACCAAAAAAAAATGTGATTGGCTAAATTCTTGCAACATTAAATCTGTCAGTGCATACGCTAGGCTTTTAATACTAAGTATGGACACATTAGATTTTGCACAAACATTGCAACAAAGGGCAATCTTATACAAGCATTTTACTCTTGAACATAATACGGTTGTATCAGACAATTTATTTTGTCTTATTCCATTTCCTTATATCAGACTGATAAGTCTGTCTGTTTAGATGCAAAACAATTTCATGAAATGACACCACAAGCAGAGCCACAGTACTACGAGTTATTTCGAGCCTTTAGGTTAGCACTTGACCACCATCTACTTGGCTTTCTGACAGCAAGTTACAGCTACATGCAGCACATTTCATTAACCAGAAACAAACAAAATAATAAAGGATGATTGAAAATTAAGGAACAGATACAGAAGATGCTGATTCTGCACTTTAGTGAAGAAATCTTATTCCTCACACTGCTGTAACTGTTGCTTGCTCCACAGCTATGTCACTAAACTATATGTGGTTCAAGTATTAACTACTTTTATGTCAAATTTGTGAGATTAAGAACAAAGTAGCCTTAATAATCAGAAGAGAGCGCTGCAAACCAGATACCTGCATCACCTGATGCCAGGAAAAGTACCCAACTACCTTTCAAGGATTAAACCATAAATGCTTTTAAAGCCTTCTTACATATTTTTTATGGCCTGAGCTCCAAACTAATTTCTGTAAACAATTGTTAAATCTACTACACATTTATGAAGAGAGCTTACTGATCTGCATCTGTATTTAATCTGCGTGGTATCTTTCTCTTGACCGAACTCATTTTTGACAGTAGAGCTTGGTGTTGATGTTGTTCCTCAGGAGTGCAATGTGGCCCCAGAAAAGACTTAACTTCTTTGTTTTGATGGTTGGTGTTTTTTCCCTTGTCAACAGAGTCTTCTTTGGGCATAACAGAACTTTCAAAAGACTGAGAAGTGTCTTTCTGCAACAACAGTTAATTATTTAAAAATTTTAAAGCACTTAAAGCTATTGCTTCCACCTCAAAAACCTGCAGGTTTTAAAGTTAACTTTTAAAGGAACAGATCAATTTACCCCACACCTTCTGAAAGGAGTATTTTATCTAGCAGAAATTATCTTCAAGTCATATTTAATAAGATCAGTTCTGCCCAGGAAGTGACAGTGAGCTTGTTGCAGAGACTGCCTCTCCCACATTCTAATTCACATTAGGTTATCCAGTCAAACTACTAACTTCTAAACAGTTACGCAGTTTTACAGAGCACTGCCATAATGCCTTCAGACAAGCACTGAACCAGTGCTTTTCAAAATGTTCTAAATCATGACTTTCAAAAAATTTGCTCTCAAAATTGTAAATGAAGTTAACCAAGAGGCAAGGTTCTGAACTCAAATGCAAAATTCTCCATTCTAATTATGATCCTAGTTGCTTAAGTGCTACAGCATTAATTCTCAAACACTGTACCTGAACAAGTTCCATTCCTGAGGCTTCTTCAGCTGCATTGCTGCAGCTGATGTATCTTATGGCACTAATTATTCCCTGAACAGCAATGCGCTTGTGCTCTCTGTAGTGCAAGCCTTCAATCTCTTTCCCCATTTCACCTAAGGCTTTTAAAACTGATTCAACTGCAAAAAAGAAATACAGTATCAAAATGCCTGAATGCAAGACTCAGAACCATAATTTGTTACTAAATATTAAATTAAAATTACATTTTTGAAGAATTCTATATCTTTTTGTTGTTCATATCACATGGAAAAAATTTAAACAATAAACCTTTTTAGCTCACAAGCATCTCTTAGTATGCATTATCAGTTATCACACTTTGTTTCTGGTGAAATTTCTAATTCACTGTATTCTTCAGTATAACTGTCTTAATTCTGATATAACAGAATTTTCAGAAGCAAAACTTCTGGGCAGATGTGTAGCAGCTAATGGTGCCATGATACTTTCTGTAAGATGAGGATTTAGCTTATGATACATTTAGTCAGGAAAGGGAGTTTGTCTTAAAGGACATTACAAATTTGTGTAATCACCAATAGTAACTGTGTTGCTTTTTAACTGATGCTTTAAATGCTTGAAGTAAGACTGAACTGAAAAAGGCTACAAATTTTAAAGATATTTAACAGTACAATACCTTTATTTTTTTTACAGTATTTCAAAAAGGTATTTGGAGGTCGTGGAAAAGGATAATAGCCACCAATGACAGTTTTCTTCATTTGATCAGCTTCGTTTTGTGTCTTAGTCCATTGAATGAAGTTTTTCACTTTGGTATCCTTGGTGTATGGCTGGCCCTTGTGCCATCCTTTTAAAACAAAAATAATCAGGTATCAAAACCAAAGCAGGTTACTGTCACCAATTCTCATCTTGAAACTATCCTGAACACTAGGTAGAAAAAATGAATTAAGAAAAATTTGACTAGAGGACATAAAAGACATCTTTCCACTAGTCAATGGTGTTTTATGAAATGAGTATCCTGGATTGCTTGACTAACACTTGCATTTGACACTGAAAGTTAGACAAGTATTAAATAATAGAAAGAAACAAAACAACTAGCTAAAATGCTACTAGAATACTTTCTCACAGGAGCATCCAAAACAATAAAATGATCAGAAATTGTTTTATTAGCAGGAAAGAAGATAAATCACCTTCACAGGGTTCAGCAAAGATTGTTATTGACAGATAATTGGCAAGGTATGTATTAATTTTTGGCTGATTTAAAACCAAGATATGGACTAAATACCAGTTTTACCAAAGAAACTGTAATCTTACCAAATCTACATCTAACCGGTGAACAGAAATAGGTCTTACCCACTGGTTTGCAATCTCCAGCTGCAGTTCTCATTTAAGGACCCAAAGAGACATTAAATGAACTAAAGCTAGGGTGGGGGAATGCTTAAGTACTTAATTAGAAAATTAAGCGCAACATACACTGGAGGAAAGCAAAGGAAAATCAACCTCTCTAACCCTTCATTTAGGAGTAAATTAAATCATTAGAAATCTACTAACAAAAAGACTAGGTTGCTTTAGTAGTCCAAAAAAAGCACAAAACACCCTACCCAGCTTGTCAGGAAAGACCACGTGTATAGAACTGACTATGTCCAGGTACCTTGTTAGCACATAATTTTCTCTATTCCTACTTGCCAGTGGAAAGAATCAGACTGGGTAACTGATATGTTTCTTACGGACACTGAAGAAATAAACTGGATAAACTTTTACACTCCCTTGCAGTTAGGCCAGTACATCACTCCTCTGCCACACTGGTAAAATCTGCCTCCTGATTCAAGCACAAATATAATATAAACAGCTGTGTCTGGTCCTGCCTGTGACATTCTGACTGGAGGTATCTAGTGTACAGTGTCACAGGGTCATAAGGAGTGTTCTAACTGCAGATGGGAGTATTCAAAAAAAGACTATCAGAAGGAATGATCCTTCAGGGCAGCACCACATCTCTTCCCAGATCACGTGGTCTGCGTAAGGTCCTGCACATTTGGAAAGATGAAAAATAACAGTTCTCCAAATAGTTGGTGAAAAAGATTAGCTAAGATAAATTTAGCACAACTATAATTTTTTAATTTTTTTTTTTTGTAATAAGGAAATCTGTAAGCCACAAAAGCTGCAAGTAATTCTTAATGTTTTTAAGGAAGTAGTAGTCTGCATTGCTACACTATCAAAGTCTGAAAAAATTAGTAAACCTATGACTTAACCTAATAATACTTAGGTACTTTTCAGAGCATAAGCCCATTAAAGCCTCACAAAAATGCAACTGGCCTTCATCTTTTGGCAATGGCATTTAATTATTAACTCAAAGTCATTTCTGACAGGGAAACCGATACTACACACTGATTATTTTATTGTAAAATAAAAATACCCTTTTCAAAGACATGAGAACCACATAAAACTAAAACTAGTTAGTAAGTTACCTGTGATGAATATTTGACTTTCGTTTGAAGTCGTAAGGTAAATTGTGCTGGAAGGGTTCTCAGTAAGGTCCCGTACCACTCTCATCTGTGTACACACCAAATATGTCACTGCAGAAAAAAAAACCCTTCAGGTTTCACTGATTTTAGAATGTCAAGATTGATAGATACTGGATTAATTTTATTAAGTGCTCTAAACAAGACATTTTAGTTCTTGACCTACAAATGTACAGAGCCTTGGTTATAAATTACAATATTTATGTTTGAAATTAATGAGATTGGATGAGCCCAAGGCCCAGCTGACCATCTATTTGTTTAGACTAATTGGGAGATTGCAATATAATAAGGGTTTCAAATACTTAAAAGATATTTTTTAATTTTAACTTCTGATCAGCTACTTTTTATTTGAGGTGATAAACCACGGCAATTTTTTATTCAGTGGCAATTATACTCAGAATTTTAAAGTAGCAACTAACTAGAAAAACACTATAAATATTAGTAAGTATTATAGAGAGATAAATACTTGGGTGAATATGCTCAAACACATCTGGCTGAGAAGTTGCAAATAATTCCAGTATGAATGGTTGGTCTGAGGTCCCATCAATGGCATGAGCCCAACGATAGAGCCAGAAGTCTTCGCCATGTTCTATACAAACAAATATTAAGAAAACTGTATAAGCATTTATTCAGAAAGTTAAAAATTGTTTGATAAATTCTGAAAGTCATATTTATAGAAAAACCTCTCTTCCTTGCTCGTTCAGCCCTCCCTACAAATGTCACAAGACCAATAACATCACAGGAATGATTGTTTGGCAAGGCATCCAGTTCTGACCTAAAACAAAACCAGAACAAAAATATGGGTATTTGTTCATAACAAAACCTAAAGCAAAACTTTTCAAAAAACATTTCCAATTAACATGCAACGTAATGTAGAGAAATTTAAGTTCCTATTTTACCTTGTGATAAACCGGTATTTAACTTCAGGTAATCCCCATTCTGGTTTAACCATTTCTTCCGGAATAATGCTTATTTTAGTAGGAGGGTCTCGGACATTAAGGCTGATTTCTGACAAAGTAAAAAAAAGTAACAGAATACAAATTAAAACAAACAAAAACAAAAAACAGGGTAAAGTTTCTTAAATGAAGTATTCCAACTTTGTCTCACTCCTTGTAAAATTATTAATTCCTCTGCCTTCATGTTTTCATGAAGGTACAGCATTCAACAATGCAATTTTGTAATCCGAGCAATGTTAAACTTTCCTATTCCCTATGTGAGCCAATTAGTCCAATCCAGCCAGGTATTTTAAAAAACAACAACAGAATCTAATGCTACAATACTGATTAGATACAAAGTATTTTTTACGCTAGCTTCATTCTCAAATGTCACTAAGATCTAAAATTGACTTGCAGTCAATGAAGTAAAACAGAAGACAAAACTAGCAGATGAGAACTCCCACATCTGATACCAGTTCAGGAGGTTATTAATGATAGAAATTTAGTACGATCGAAATACACCATGATGGAAAATTAAAGGTTTTCTCACGTCTATTCTATAGCACCTGAAAAAATCAATTGACTAAGCTGACTGTTTAGATACTGAATAACAAACATGGTGGAACACTGAGGGAAGCAAGGGATTCTGCCACTAGATTAAAAATACTGGAGGAAGCCTTCAGCATCTAGAATACATAAGGTGGTACTCTACTGTCCGTCTTGTAACAAGACAAATCTTGCTGGTATGAAAAAGATTCTGATGAAGTTTCTACAAGATGCTTGGTTTTGAGTTAGAGATTATTCAAATATTGCACCCAGAAAAGTAATTAAATAGGTATAAATAATGCATACAATTGTATATATAGTTACATCTGGCCCCCACGGGTGCAACATTAGGAAAGTGTTATACTGGAAATCGGGCCCTCTACTTAAGAATTTTCTTTTGGCTGCTGCTTTCCAGAAATGTATTTGGAAGACAGTCATGGTTTTGCACGTGGTGTTTTAGGACAGTATCTCAGAGAAATTTCCTGAAAAAACAAGTTTCTCATGCATCAACACTATTTATCGGTTGTTTTGTCATTTTGAGATTAGATGCAAGTCATATGCACAACTCAGGACTAGAGCCTGGCATGATTCAGAAGCTAAGGTCAGTCCAGGGTATTTGAAACAGCTGTTTTCAGCAGTACCACATAAATCCAGTGGCCTGTGAAATCCACACATTGCCTACCAGCAGAATTCAAGGTGTTGGTACTAACTAGTTAAGCTTCAAAGGTTTTAGGTCCTGAAACAGCACATCTCAGCATGTCACATGATGCTGCAGCTGGGACCAGAAGCAAGCAATGCAGAACTCACTTCACAGAAATCTAGGAACATGCCAGAAGCACCCTGTCTTGCAACAACTCTTAATTTGGAAAGCCTGTGGCCCTGTTAACCCTCCAGATATATTTTACAACACTTACAGGTGTTGCAAGGAAACACTGGAAAGTTGGGATTTGATGAAATTATGAATTGGAAATAGATGATGAAGAAAGTAATTCTTACTTGAGCAATTCAGTGTAATTGATTGCTTTAACCAGCTAGCTGAAGAACTTTTGGAGCACTCAATGTGCATGCATAAAAACCCCTGAAATATTGCTCTATATTTGGCATATACAGAAATATTTTTATTAATGGAGTGATGAGTGAGGCATTAACTTTCACTTCACCTGAACAAAAACAAGAAAAAGCACCCAGAGTTGCATAAAATCAATGTTATAACCGCTCTAAAAATTTTTCTGGATATTCTGTTGTCTCTAGACTCTCTTCTCACAGGGTATATGGGCATAAAAGTCATCAATGCATGGTATTATGTGCTTCGTAAGTTCATATTAAGACAAAAGTCTGAGCTTTGTGCTGCAAAAATGAGTAAGATGCTGTGCATACACTGACATGAACTCAAAATAAGTAATTTCTACAGTTTACCCACAGTCTGCAAGTACACCATAGCACTCTAATATAGACTGACTTTTAATTCTTCTGTTACACATCTATTACCATTTACAGCCCATTGGCCTAATTCTCCTTTTGATCTCTTCATTAACATTTTTACCCCAATAATGCTTGCAGAAGTCAGTAGTGTAGTGTGAATGAAGCCATTAAAATGAAGTGATATTTGTCCACAGAGAAAGTCACCTCAGACAGCATATTTTATTCTGCCCTTTTCCCATAGAAAACTTTTGTGGCAATAATTGTTTTCAGGGCTGGCTTGTAATCACCATCCATTTCCTCTCAAACTTCTATTTCTGGCTAAACATTTTTCCCTCCTGCCAACTCATCACAAACACTTCAGATGTTAAGATCTGGTTTTAAGGCAAAGATACATTAGGCAGAGAATGCAATGCTTCTAGCAGTGAAAATACCGTTTATTCTTGTGCACTGTATCAACCACATTACGAAACTATCCTTGTTAATATGCTATACACTCATCACCCATTACTAACATGCATATTTGCTTGTTTCAAGGAAGTTATTTGAATTTTCTGAACGTTTGCCATCATTTTGTTCTGAGTATAAAAGCACAAAAGGGGAAAGAACTCATGTTCAGTGAAGTAGGAGAGAAAAAAAAATAAATTGACCAAATCCAGTTTAAAAAGGCTATTATCATTATATTGCAGCACTTGTATTTCTGTAGCATTGCTCTCTTGAATACCTGTCACACCGAGCAACTGCAATTAAGAAAATACTTTCTCATAGCCAAGGAATATTCTTCATATATACACTCCCACAGTGCTGCTGTTTCAGCACAGACAGCAGTCAGCAATGAAACGTTTTATTCAGTGAAGCTTTGCAGATGCTCTGGGCCTTGACCATACACAGTAAAATCTAAAGTCAGATCAGGTGACAATGTGCTTCAGTGACCTGGAAGAAGGTGTAAGCAGTGCACAAACGATATCTGTATTATTAATCAGGAAGCAGAATCAGATTAAAATTCAGTACCAGACACCTGTCTTTTCGACCCAAATATTTCAAATCAGGGATTAGATTATTTATTCATTTACTAATTGAAGTAATAAACTTTGTAGACACAAGCCAAACATAAACAGCAAACAAGAACTTGGATGCTAAGACACCTTACAGAGCTATTATCTAAGCATATACACCTTATCACTTGGTCTCAGCAATAGATCACTTTCTATTTTATTTCTATGAAAAGCTACCTTTTTACAGCAACATTTCACTGAATCAAAAGAGGTTTCTGCAATACTTAACCGATTGTAGCAAATCTCTTCATCTGTGAATCCCCTGGGGTTGGCTGTGTTTTAAATGGGTAACTGGTTTTGATAGCGTACTGTTCAAGAAGTAGTACCGTGCCAACCTTCATACTGTTGTACCATTCAGGACACAATGAATTCCACAAAACCATTGACATCATGCCTGAACCATCAGCAACTTCAAAGTAAGCCTAAAGAGAAAAAAAAGAGACAAAATACAGACAGCTACTTAACTCATGAACAATTTCTCTGATGAATACAAATGTATACAGACTACGTTCCAAAACTTGTATTTAATACTAGAGTTGAAGAAATCCCTAATTCCCACAAAAGAACTCTTCCACAACTACCCCACCCCAAACTCCTGCCTTTCTAGCATTCAGTAATGGTAGGTGATGTCAGTTTCACTCTGTGGTTTTTGGAGGAGGTTGGGGAAAGTACTGAAAAGATTCTTTATCTGAGAGAAATCTGATATTTAGAATAACATTTAAAACCATCCACGAAGGAAAAACACATTTTGGAAGTTGAGATATTACAGGGCTATTTGCTAAACATTCTTGATCAAAACACAAGTCTGACTTTCCAGAAAAAAAAAAAGAAAAGCAGAAAGCAACCTGCATTGCAAACCACTCTTCCCATTGAAGTTTTTCTCACAACAAAGACTTCTACTTGATCTTTTTTTAAACTGGGTGAACTTTGAATCCATAACAGAGCAGACCACTGAGCAGTGAAGAAGAATTTTAAACAGTCCTATAATAGTCTTAAAAGGCAGCAATTCACTGGAAAAAAAAACCTCAGCGCTATCAAAATGCTTCATTTTATTAATTCATCTGTCAGATGTTCATACTACCATCCACTCTCTTTAATATATCACCACTCTTGATCACACCTAACACCTTATGTATTTTCCCCCCTTGCTGCTTCCAAAATCCTCTTTTCCTTATTCCAAGTTCAATACAGAAAATATACAAATCAACACTTGTTAGTTCATTCTAATATTCCTAATGAGTCATGGACCCTTGAAAGTAAGCCATTGTATCATGGAATCTTTTGTTATCTCACTGGTTTTTATCTAGTAAAAATTCAACACACCACACTAAAAAAGAAACGCATAAAACCAAAAGCATGCAAAATCTGTCTCCTAACTTCTTGAGCTGTATCTCCATTCTGTGCCCAATACCAGGAGGTGACTGCCTACGGAGAAGCACCTCCAATGAAAAGCCCCAGATTTATCTTCACATGGAAAGGGAATGGGAACTCGGAATAAAAGAACACCACAGCCTTTCATTAAGATGTTTCACATCTCTCTCTCCCCATGGAAGAATTCATAGAATTCTCGGAGCTCTTCCTAAAGTGCTGCCCTCCTGTATGGGGTCTGGTTGGGATGGAGTTTATTTTCTTTGTACCAGCCTGCGTGGTGTCACGTTTTAGATCTGTCACTAAACCAGAGGTGATAACACACCAAAGTTTCCGCTGTTGCTGAACAGTGCTTGCACGGTCCCAGGGTGTTTCTGTTTCTCACTGTGCCACCTCACTGAGTAAGCTAGGGGTAGACAAGGGGCTGCTCCATGACAGTGGCATCATGTTCAGATATAAAACAGGCTGCTGGTCTTCTTGAAGTACCCATTGCTCAGAGACTGGCTGGGCACTGGTCTGCTGGTGAGAGGTGCTGAGAAATTGCCTTTGCATCACTTGTTTGCCTTTTTCCTCCCTTCACCTTATTAAACTGTTTCAACCCAAGATACTTTCCTTGCTTTTGCTCTTCCAGTTCTCTCCTGAGGGGGTAGGGGAGAGCAAAAGGCCAGCTGGCAAGTGCTTAGTCACTGGTAGGGACCAACCCACCACACCTCCTGTCCCCACTTCCAAGAACCTCTACAGAAAAATATCACAAGTAAAACATACCAGGAAAATAATCCAGAATTTTACAGTAAAACAATCTATCTGGAAGTCACCAGATTAGAGAATTAGGGGATACAAACTGTTAAAATTTGTTGGCTTTTTTGGTTTTGGACAAGACAGACTAAGTCCAGCTTTCAAAGCATAAAGACGAGAAACATTTAGGCTGTTAAGCTAGTAGAAACTCCAAACATATTTTTTTCTTCAAAGAAAGCCCAACTGAACTATAGTAACCGAAACACATCCACCAAAGTTTTCACATACCATTACTAAATTCACTATTTTTTACTCTACAGGGCTCAGCACTTTGGTAAAGGCAGCCTGTTTAATATAAAGTAGCCACAAGATAAATCTTAACTTTATGGGCTTACTATATGGGAATAATGACTTCCAAATATCCTACAGCTATTTGTTGCAGTGTTAACCTGCATAGATCCCTCTTTACCTGGTAAGGCATATCCAGCTTTTTCTCCGGTTTCCCATAGTACCTGAGTCTGGATTTGTGCAGGACTCTCACGAGCAGCGGATGGAAGTGAACTCTGCTTCTCCAGGTCATTTCCAGCTGACCAAGAGAAGTCAGCTTGGAGACTGAGGGTCAAGAAAAATAAAATGGAAAAAAAAGTCAAAAAAGGGTGTTTATGATTGAACATTTAGGTTTTCGGGAGCAAAGTGCACAGCCCAGGATATCAATGTATTTTCTTAATGTATCTAGTATTCAGAAAGGTTCATTTGCTGATACAGCTCACCACGAAACCCTGCTCTGAGCTACCTGCACGCAGCACAGCTTTGTTTTGTTTTGCTTTGTTTTTTAACTGGGAAGGTGCTGACCCACGCTGCCCCATCTCAGCAGACACACAGTGCTGTCAGGTGAGCACAAGAGCTGCTCCAGCACACACCGCCGTTACCCGACGAGGGCACCGCGCTCGGGCAGGAGCCGCACGCGTTCTCCCGCTCCCCAGGCGCGGCGGCCGGGCCCGAGCCCCCAGCGCTGGCGGCGTTTGGGGTCCCGAGTCGGACACCCCAGGAGGCCGGGCGAGCACCGCCGGCAGCGCCCTGCGAGGCCTGGGGAGCCCCCTCCAACCCCGCGAGCAGGCGAACCGCGGCCGGAGAGCGACCCG
>VZRW01002458.1:1013667-1118781 GCA_013398125.1 Aegotheles bennettii | reverse complement strand
GGGGGGGAGGGAGGGAGCAGCCGCGGGGCTACCGGCAACACATGCGCGGGTGCCGGTGGAGCGAAGGAAGGGGCTGCCGGGGTGCCCCGGGGCTGGCGCCGCTCGTTACGGACCCAGCCGGGGGGGCCCTTGGTGCCTCTGCTCGGCGCCGGGGGGTACGGCCGGGTCGGCCCGGCCCTGCCGCCTCCCCCGCAGCACACGGTCCTGCACCCCCCGCGTCCCTCCTCGCTGCACCTGCTCCCGGTGCCGTTTCAATGAAGACGGTTGCGGTTACACCCGTTACCGCCCCTGCCTGGGCTGAGCGTGCTCCTCCCCGTGATGGAGGTGTCCCGGGCATTGCCCTTTTCCATCCTCATCCCACCGCTGGAGATGCCCCCACGGCCTCTAGTTTCCAGCAATAGCTCACTTTCCATCTATTAGGAAAAATTCTCACTAGTGGTCCCTAAGTGTGAGACCTTTTTAATTTTATTATCCTCATCCCACTGCTATTGTCAAGATCATCCCGTTCTTTATGTCACCATGATCACTTATGATATTGAACTTCTGGGGATTAAAAACTGTATTTAACTTGCCAAAATAGGAATTTTTTTCTATCAGAGGAAATATTGGGCTATAAAGCAGCGGGACAGGGGGGTAAAGGGGCAGGAAGAGGAAGAAGAGAAGTAGTTTCTAGTATTTCTGGTGTCATTTCTCCAGAAATCCAGGATACCAAAGTGGGGCTGCAGGTTAGGCAGAGCTGCTCCGTGCACTAGGCCAGAAGCAGTTCCCTGAGCTCAACTTGACAATGACTATTTAGTCTACTGCCTTTGCTACTGTGGAGCTTTTGCTTTAGGGAAATCAGAAAAACTCTCGCTTTAACCACTTAAAACAGGTGGAAAAACTAGATGAGGGGGTATAAAAACCAGTCCCTTCCTGGCCTTTGGACTGCCCTAGTCATTTTATATAACAGTGTGCTCAGTGAGACAACGTAAAACAAATCAGTGAGAAGAGCACGGCCTCTCCTGGTGGTCCCAACTGATAGAACAAGAGGCCATGGGCAGAAACTGATGCACAGAAGTTCCACCTGAATATGAAGAAGGACTTCTTCACTGGAACAGGTTGCCCAGAGAGGTTGTGGAGTGTCCCTCATTGGGAACATTCAAGAACCATCTGGATGCAGTGCTGTGCCATGTGCTCTAGGATGACCCTGCTGGGGCAGGGAGGTTGGATGAGATGACCCGCTGTGGTCCCCTCCAACCTTACAGATTCTGTGATTCTGTGTATATATTGGATAAAAATACAAATAACTTTTTAGTACTCGTCCAGACAGGGTAGATCAAGCTCCAGGCCTAGTCTGGGAGAAGGATAGGCTTTTGTAAGAGGTTATATTGAGCACACATCAACATTTATACATTTTTAACTCAGCTGAAAATGGAGAGGTCTTAATGGGGGTGGCAAATAAGCTTCTCTTTTCCAAGGAATGGCAAAAGGTACAAAGACCAGCTTACTGACCATTTCTTAAGTTCTGTTACCTTTATTACTATTATTTTTATTTTTACAGAGAAGTGTGGCAGTTTGCTTTATCTGTCTGTTAATTTTGGGGTTTTGTTTGTTTGGGGTTGTTGTTTTGGTTTGTTTTTTTGTGATGGGAGACATGTCCTTTTGTAAAAACAAACATAGACAAGACAAATACTGTCCCTAGCATTTTTCCTGGATGCTGTTCTGCCACTTCTTGGGGTTCTCCCAGTAGAAGGGGAAGCGCTCAGTGATGAACTTGTAGCCCCCCAAGGTGAGCTTCCTCTCAGCGGCATTGGCGATGGTGCTGAAGGTGATGTAGGAGTATGGGGGGTTGCCTTTTTGTAATTTTCCTTTTTGTAAAAATAAACATGGACAAGACAAATACTGTCTCTAGCATTTTTCCTGGAAACTGTAGAACCATCTTGGCTGAAGTTAAGGGGGGGGAAAATGAACTGGTAATAGTTGATATAGAAGATGGAAATTGTAGCCAGCTCTGAAAAATCTGAGGCTATTGGAAGCAAGGGGGAAAACAGTCTTAAGAAGATCAACACTTCTCACTGTACATGTTACTAACCTTTGGTAAGGTAACACACATCTACAGTCAGAAAACAAAAAAGGATCACCTCAAACCCTTGGATCCTCACCTGCAGTTCTTTTCGTATGTATGGGGCTGGGTACAAGAGCTTTCATGCTGGTTCTAGAAAGCAATACTTCTTGCTTCTTGGTAAGTTTGTTTTCCACAGCATTAATGACATCTCCACATCCACTAATAGCATGTATGAATCACTGTACTTTTTTATAGCAGAGTCGGTGCAGGACTGAATCACAGGAAAAGCAGGAAGCCAGAATTCTTGCTCTTCTCTACGTACTACGATTATTCCCGATGTTAAAGGAGATAAGCAAATAAAAAGGAGAGAAAATCTGTCTGACAGACAGAATTATACTGAATCTCAAGCCTGATGTATTTCCTCTTGTGCTGGGAAGTGAAACTCATTTGAAGTAACTGGAGTGGAATAATCCAGATGTACTGTATTACTGGAGCTTAGAAATAACTTTGGTGGAAAGAAAAATAATGACTGGCAAACCTAAACTACCCAATCAAGCACCATGATTATCTTTAAACTTATGATACAGATTCCACTCCATACATCAAATGCTGGAAACAACCTGCTCCGCTGGCTTAAAAGAGATATAACATTGATGAAAGATACTCTTCATTCAAAAAAAAAATGAAGAGAAACCTTGCCTCATGGTCTCAGCGTTTCCAACACCCAACACTGGCACATATGGAAAATTTCCTAATTCTTACTCTCAAGTAGTACAGCTACAATGTACTGCCACACCTCACGTTATGTACAGCAATAAATTTTATATGTGGCAACGAAGACTGCATGAGCATACCTGAGTAAAAGTGACTTGGGCTAACCTAGCAGTCAGGCTGATACGCACAAAAGCCAGTTCTTGCAGCATCAATGACTGCAAGCTGCCATTTCACTCTAGTTCCACTGCCCTCATCCCACTGGGTATTTGTCTGAAGAGAAAGGTGAAAGAGCAGAAACTGGCTTGTGAAGCTCATTAGCAGCACACACAGCACACCACCAGCTGTCACCCTTACTAGCACTGTCTACAGTGAACTCCCACACTGTCACTTCAACAGCTTTATCCACTGCAAGGAAATGCATTTGTCTCTATAGGCAGGTGTACCTGTTTCCTTAGGGATACTGACTGGTTTTGGAAAATGATAACAGAGCTATCTATTATTTTTACAATAGCTTATGCCAATATAACAGAATTTTACAAGCACAATACTAGTTTTGATTTTTCAGAGTATTTTTTATTGCTGTTTCAGTTGTACAGTTTCAACATTAGGGAACAAACAATACATAATGTACAGTACATAGCTTGTGTTGTTCCCAGGTTTTAAAGTCACATGTCAAGGTTCAGGCTGCAGAATAGAGTTCACCATTGCTAAAATGAAAGCAGGCACATACAATACTATCTTGCTGCAGTTTTAGCGCAATCTTGTTGGGCAAATACAACATTAGGAGCACCACCTGCCATTAGGATACCGTATGTACCAAATGGTTACTGACATGGATCCTTAATGTTCTGCCCCTATAGAAATTGTTTACATCAAAGTAACATCACTAGAAAAACACATTGTTAAGCAGTTCACTCCTTGATTTTAAAAGTTAGTGAAAGGATACACCTCACAAAATAAAACTACAAATCTTATACACCTTTTGCATAGTTAAATTTGTCAGGATAATCTTGGGTCTCTGGAAATTTGTTTTCTTCCAGCCTTTGAACTTTTGCTTTGAGTTGAACAGTTATTCAGAACACTCTCTCATTCAGTGTTCAGACCACCTTGTCACTCCAGATACCTTTCAATTTCTTCAGTAACCTTTCCTTAACATCTCTTGGCCTTTTTTTATTCCTCCTACAGCAATACACTGTGTTCAGGACATCCACTCCCTCCCCTTTGGCTACTCTTATTTATTTTCTTCAACTTTTCCCTCCTCTTCAGTCACTTCTGCTCTCTTCTGTTAACTCTTCTCAACATTTCTGGGCTCTCTTTCACATTCAACCATTCTGTTTTTCTCTTGATAAAGAGAAAATGCCACAGTCTTCTCCTTGTTGCATCCAGTTGCTATTTGCAATACCACTTCTAAATCCTTTAAAAGTATTCACCCCTAAGGGCCTCGTTCTTTCCATATTTACACATGGATGTAACCCCAGTAATTCCAATGCTTTTACAAAGTGACAGGTGAAAATCCAACCCACTGCCTTCAATCATAGCTGGAAATAAAAGAGAGCTAATAGAAGGAAACAGAATTGAAAATTCAAATATCAGTGTAACAGTGCATATTCCCTCTCTTGAACTTATTTTTCCCCCTCTTGGCATGGAGCGAAATGCCTTTACAGTAACTTACTGTCACATTTTTCTGTTAAAATAATACTAAAAAAGTTTGATCACACTTGCTTCTTTAACCTGTTGATATGGGTTGTTCTAAATTCCCCACTGTTCTCTGCTAAATTCTTCTTAACTAGTGCCTAGCATCAGGAAAAATCTGCCTCCTAGCTGTTGACACCAAAGTGGAAGAGGGGAAAAAATTACATGCACCCTATGTAATCCAGAGGCTGCTGAGATAAGCACACTTTTAAAAATGTTATAGGGCAGCCTGGATCACAGTGCTTATAGCATGAGCAAGTTTTGCACACCTGCTGGGTACAAAATGAAAGCTGTTCTTTCTTCACAGTCTCTTAGGATTTTTATTTTAAGTCAAAAGCAAGTATGTTGTATTTCTGATTGTCTGCAAAATATTTTTGCCTGTAATTGTAACTTTCAATCTCTGTTCCTGTTACAGGTTTGGGTTTGTTTAGTTTGTTGGCTTGTTTTTTTGATGAACGTTGAACAGAACAAGCCCAGTGTTCAGCAGCATAGAGAGCCAAGTCATGTTTTGCTCATTTGCCCCTGTCCCAGCATTGGCAGTGGGTAGGAACGTTATTATAAATAGACAGAAACCTCCAGTTACCACGCAGCTCTGCCCAAGCACAGTATGCCATTCAGATTTTAAGTCTGCACACAAGCTGATTACTTGTGTACATTAAGAAACACTTCGAGTATTAACTGCACATATTTTTTAGTATGGCCTTAGTTTATTTTTCTGCAAGTTAAAACATTTAAAAGGAAAATACTTCATAAAAAACACTATACATTTTGAGATAAACTAGTACTTGTGAAAAGTGCTGGGTTAATAACTTTGGAAAGTGCAGTCCTCCATGTAACCAAAGAACGTAAGACAGCTACAGCGTAGGCATCTCTGGTCTGCCTGCAGCAGTCGAGGTGCCAACACGGGGAAGGGGGGAAAGGGTGATTAGCCCCTAGTTTGATTCTCTGCTGACATATATGAAGATACCAGTTCTGGAGCTGATGGTTGCAATCTGAGCACCTGTCAGTCACAGCATGACTGCTAACACTAACTCCACCCGACATACTGTACAAAACAGCTACCAATTTTAACAACTTCATTTCTCCCCTTCTTAGTCAACTTTGAATCATCATCCTTGAGGTAGACAACCAGAGATTCCAACACACTTCCCCTGCACCTTTCAGAATCACATATTTCAAGTAAAAAAATACCTATTTTCAAACACTGTAGCTAGCAATTTCACTTTTGCCTACAGCATCATCCGTACTGTATCATGTCTGGAATGAGCTTTTTTTGTATTACTTTTGATGCTTTACATTTTCAAAGCACATCCAAAAATCAGCTAATTGAAGATTGCATTAAACTCTACAATAGTCATAGTATATGATTATATACTATATATATGTATTATATCTGTATAGTTTTATGGCCAAGTTACAAGCCCCTGAGAACAGAGTTTATGCAGAAACACTGGCACCAATAACACTAGTGGATGCAGCTTTATTTAGATGTAATTAGCATAGAAAGCACCTGAATTTATTTATATTTTCTATTTATAATAGATTAACTCTTTGGATATTTTCATAACTATATTAAGAATATATTTGTTAATCTTAACATCCATTGTGGAAAGATTATATTTACACACAAATACATGGAAACTTGATGCTGAAAGAGCAAGAAGGGAAGAAAAGAAGGTGCCTGATCCTGTGCCCTCTATACATGGGTAGTGCCTTTAAATCAACTCCTACGAGTGTGGGTCCTGTGTTTGAATGAAAGTTACAGGTTCAGGTCCGTAATACTTTATGCATATATGATTTTGACAAACTACTATTTAAACTTTTCTTTTTACAAATACATTCTACAGTAACTGTGTCTTCGGGCTCAGGCATCCAGCCCTGAGAGAAACATGAATTCTGTCCCCTGCATTTTGTAAAATCTACCAGATGGGACACATGTCTAGAAGTAGCTGCTTTTACAACTCTGCAGTGAAATGCACCTGTCTACCTAGCACGGGATACGATCCCTCAAGCATCCCAATCTGTGTTAGGCCCCATCATGAACCCACTGCTCTTTCACTGATGATAAGATTTGGACAAGCGAGTCTCGGTGAAACAGCAACAGCTTGCTTAACATGCAAAACGAGCCAAAACCCAATCCAAAATAAACTAGATTCCAATTTGTCACCTAACTTGCTTGTGTTTTTATAGCTACCTACAGGTGTTGCTGTCCAAAAAAGAAAGAGATTCAGTTCAAGATAACAACATTACATCACCTGTGAAAATGAAACTGTACACTTTTCAGAGTACAGGAGCGTCTCATATTGGCTACATTCTTCATCAAAGTTCGAACACTGTGACTGCAATCTTGGTTTGCAACATATTTTAGAAGGCAAACTAAACATGTTTGCAATACTTTGACAGAAAAATGGAATTCTTTCCAAACTGAAAGAATATGAATTTTGATAAGTTATTAATGACAAAATTTTTGTAGGTAAAAAGTGCAAATTTGTGTATATTACCTCCAAGCATTTTACACTGCTACCTACAGAGAATTTCAAAGCATCCTTCATTTTGATGTGATTTACCAGTTGAATAGTACATTTTGACCAAGAGTCATAAAGTATATTTGACTGCTGCCTCCTGACTGTACAGATGCGAAGAACACCTTGAAAAGGAAAAAAAAATATATGCTACTGTTAGTTTACATTTATGAGAATATTTTTAGAATTACAGGAAATCTGAGAATGCCACAGTCCAAAACACAAGGACATATATAGATCACAATTCAATTTTAATCCCATGAGAAACTTTTTCAAGTGAAATGTGCTTGTGGTACAACAGGGATATATTTTTTTGATATATTTCTTTTCCTATTTAGAAAGACACAAGAGAATGTAACTAATTAAACAGTTTTGTGGCCCCAGTTTTCTAAATATGTCAGTGGGAATAAGCAGGTTTCACAGAACATTTATCAAGCACTGCTCTATGCAAGAAATCATACTTGATAATCCATACTCTAGTGCCTGCAGTATCTCAAATATTAGAGCATTGGGGTTTTTATCCATGATGGTTGCTCTCAACTGCCTGTAATTTCAGTAGCCCAGGAACAGCCGTCCTGTAGTTGGGCATTATCAGGGCCAGCTCACCAGTCCTCCCCACTACTCCTGTTGTGCTGGAGTCTGGCCAGTTAGCAATGTCCGAGTTTGTTATCGCCTCTGATACCAGTTAAGGCTGGGTGGAATAGGAGTTAAAGTAGGGTGGCATGAAAGTGCAGCATATCCATAGTGTGTGCTTTGTGGGGTCAGTGACTACATTTGCTTTGAATGGGTAAGTTATACTAAGGTAAGAAATAACCAATGTAAAAACAAAGCTACAAAATTTAAATGGTCTCAGTTTTTGCTAAATTACCACACTGTATTAATCTCTGTACCTTGTCGTTTCTTTCACATAGAAATTTTAGCTTCTGTGCTTTTTTGTGCATAAATACTCCTTCCAGATTTCCTGTTTCCACAGAGCGTAGTTCAATTGCCTTCTCTCCCCAGCCCATGACCTGATTAGATTGAAGGTAAGCTAAAGAAAAAAATAAAAAATAAAAATTATGATTTGACACTAACAGCTGAAAGAATGATTCTGGTCTCACTTATGTCAATATGGATCTGAAACATTTCTCTTTGATAACAATATATTCTGAATTATTTGTGTTTTAAGTTTACAAAAAAAGCCTTGGGAACAGTAACTAAATTTCAGTTTCTCCTCTCAGACTTATTTTGGACTCTAGATATAAATCTTAAGTATGTTACTATCATATATTTTAAAATCACAAAAGGTTAGAGGCAACCTCTGAAGGGCATCTTGTTTAACCCCCACCCCCAAAGCAGAGCCAGATTATACGAGGTTACTCAGGACCTTGTCCAGACTTGTTTTGATGGATATTTTACCACCTCTCTGAGCCCCTGCTGCAATGCAACACTACTTTCAAGATTAAGAATTTCTTTCTAGTACCGAATTGGAATTTCTCATGGTACAACATGTGACCACTTTGCCTCTCATCCTTTCACTCTACACATCCAAGAAAAGTCTTGACTCTTTTCTCTACACCCTCCCACTAAGAAGTTGGGTTTGTATTTACTACGGAGTTCAGCTTTGTCTGAAACCTAAATACTTTTGAATCCGAGATTATGATGTGATTAATTTGGTGTCCTCTCTCCATCGCTGATTGCATGCAATATCTCCAAAACCAAAAGATACTCAGCATGGTGGAAGCTTACTATGTTACTGCCTCTAAATCTGACATTCAGATGAGAATTTGGAATAGTGATGAAGGAGTTAACACCAAAGATTTCAAATTAGGCACAGTTTCAATGAAAGTCCTCCAATCAATGCATGGATGGGCTTCCAAGGTAAAAATGCATTAGTTATGCTCTATTGATAATCAATGCTCAGAAATAGTTCTTCTTGTTCAACTATGAACTGTTACTTCATTAGTCCAAGAATTCTAGTGCTCTGAAATGATGTAGAGGGAATGTGTGCATCTGACCGGTTTTTAGCTTCAGTGGACAGTGCTTGCCTGCCCTACATTATTAGTGCAAGCAATATTTGTTCCTTAAAACCTTCCATGCTGATTTAGGTTTTTGTCTAAAAATTAAACTTTCAGTACAGACTGATAAGAGGAAGCAACAGCCTGCGATCCTGTTTTAGAAGGACAACAGAAAATAAAGGCACTATGCCTAAGTGACTGTATATCCTTTTTCTAGCAGTTGTTGACTTAATATTAACTTGGAATCCTTATTTGATAATTCTTGCCAGATCAAGTGTACGAAAATTATACCTCCTGGGAAACATATCTGATTTGGCTACAATGTTGTGATTTTAGTTCCCTCAAAGCTTACAGATTTCCCCTAAATCTGTCTAGTAGACTTTCAATTATTCTTTGTGCACACTGAAGGCTTTCCTGCAACTAGAGCTGGGAGCAAGAAAATTCTTTCCCAGCATCCCAGTCATGTGGAAAGAGGAAGAAGCCATCCTGTTTAAAAAGCAAAGCAGCAACGAGCAACTGAGGATCAGTGGGAGAAGAGAAGGGAGGGAGGGTTTTTTTCTAAAAATCAGGACACCTGAAATCAGTACATTTTAAAATATTTTTTTGTGCTTCAGTTCCTAGGCTGTACAGCAGGGCACTGCTGTTGTAGGCTGCGAGGAAGACTGTCATTAACATTTCTGAATCACTGCAGCAGCAGTAGCATCATGAGCACGCGAGCAGCAGCCATGCAATGTGCAGTTAGTATCTAAAGAGGTAGACCCAGACCACACAAAGATGAAAGTGATATAATACTCAGACATTTGGTATTTTTTGTAACAACTAACACCATGTTAACCTTTCAAACTTTGCTTTTGAACACAGAGACACAGTACAGTTCTGGGGGGCGGGACAGCAAGGCAGATGCAGATATATGAACAGTATGAAAGCCTTCTGTGTCTACGCTGTTTAGTATAGGTCATACAGGTCCAACAACAAACACCTAATCCACTCATACATGTCCTTGTCTTTTCCACTACATGAAATCTGCACTTGAGTTGTCAATATGCTATGTCTGTATCAACTGTATCCATGCCTTGGGCAGATTTCCATTTGATAGCATCCTTGCAACTCTCAGTAACAGCTTAATTAGGCTCAGTTGCAACCTCTAGGTCATCTGGGACAGAAAGCCCTGGATGACCGGACCACTACTGCTATGTTCAGAAGAGTCCTGATCTCCAAGCAGTAGTATAATAGGAACATAATAAAACAGATATACCAAGTTCAGCCATTGATGCTTTGCTGGCCAGCCAGTATACTGAGAACTCGTCAACTGGCAATGGCAAATACTGGTTGAGGTACAAGTAGCACAAAAACTCATTCTTGCAGCAGAATCAAAAAGTTCTTTCTCAAATTGCATTTATGAAATAACATGCCAACAAAAAAGCCCCATTATACCATTTGTGGGGTTGTCCCATTACAAGGATTTATCTATGCATGGAAATTAATTTGGAGGATAGCAGGCTGTGAATTCAAAGGTCAGTACTGAGTCTTGATAATCTTCTCATATGGGAGCACTTACAAGTGTTTCACATGAAATGAACTGAGAGCAGATTAGATACTGAGAATAAAGTTGTCTTATTCTGGAACAAAAGCTCCTATACCATAAGCAATTTAGGAACAGTTCTTTTGAGCCTGCTTTCTATCTCAAGAGGCTTTAGACAAATATATCCTACACTTCCAACTAGCAACATATAGGGTGTTTGTATTACACAAAGTGCAAGATTGTACTAGTTTCTAGCAATCCTAGACTTAGACAGCTACTCTGGTCCTTTGGACAGTAGCTCAGAAGAAAAGGCATATACTGACTCAGACTGATGTACCAATATTGCTTAATGTACTAGAACAAAGTTGGTCAGCTACCTGAAGCTCCCCTGCTTCACCCAGATTACTGCATACCTTAAAAGATCTACAGTTGTGCATGAGCTGTGCTCCTTTTTACACCAGCATTACTCCCTAGACATCAAAGAATATACACCATACAGTTAGTATAGCAAAGTGAGATCAAAGTCTGTTTCTTAACATCATGAAAGCATTAGCAACACTTTAAACTTGGGGCAAGACTAAATATTTCCTGTTTGCATTGAGTAGAGCCCCCATTCAGGGAAGTGACTGCTTCAAGGGGAAATGCTAGAGGGAGATAGGAAAGGTGAAAGAAATTACAGAGCCATATTGGATCCATTAACTTCCTATGAAGTGTCACTGACATGAGGTAATGATCTCAGTTCTCACAGCAGTAGCATACTCACAGTCTGAATGAGTCAACTGCACGTGGTGCCACAGAAACCAGGTCCTGTTACCATATCACTTCCCTTCTTAACCTTTCTTTTCTCTTTTAATCTTTTCCCCTTCAAAAGTCCCTTATGTCATGTACTGAATTTGACTCACTGCCTTAAGCAGTTATTCCAAACTGTCCTCTGCATGAGAGCAGAATCAGGCCAGCTTTTAGCAAAATATCGTAAAATTGGGGTTTTCTGATTAGTATTACAGAAATAAGTCAGGGAAGGACCTTAATGCACCTTCTCTTCCATCTATATCTGTGCCACACCAGTACTACTTCTCACAGTTGTTTGTCTAACATGACCTTAAAGACTCCATTTCAGAGGTAAAAATGCATGCTGCTCTCCTTAATTCCTTTTTGGAGACAGTCAGTATGTGCACAGATGCAATTCAATGCAAAAAAGCTACTGAATTTTGCTTTTGTATACATGTTTGAGAAAATTGCTTCAGGCTAGTATGCAGATGACTTTGCAAAAAGTCATCTTTGGTAAAAGATACCAGCTATTAGAGACCATACAGATCTTAAAACCGAGTAAGCTTCTACAGAACCCTTCTTGCATGTATTTCTCTCTGTTGTTCATGCTTTAAAACTTACTGCCCCTCGAATGAAGCAATTTTGGGTAGGAAAACCAAGGAAAGAGTCGGTAACTTCTCTTGTGCAATTCTGTTCAACAGTTTTACTGCTGTTATTTATGTTACCTGGATAGAAATGGCTATTCTTCTTCCTCCAGTCACAGCCGTGGAGAACTTTTACTAAATGAGAGAGGCTGGAGAGTCAAACTCAAGAAGGGAAAAAACCCTAAGGCTGAATAAAGTCACAAATGGACAAATTAAGAAATTGGCTATGGAAGGCATATGTTTTTCTGCTGTATGTTTTGGTTAGAATGCACTGGACAACAGGCTAAGACATACAGTTCCCTAACCACCCCAGGCAAGCTAGGAATAAATTTATGAATACTTCTTTTTTTTCTAAACATGTATGTTTCTGTGCATCTCTGTTCCAAAGCTTCTCTGTTCCCAGTTGTTGCTCATGGCTTTGTAATTATTCCAGTAGAACTGATAACCCAATCCAGAAATTTATCCAAGGGAACAGTTTGCTTGTTTGAATGATTTTTGCTGTTTCCTGGGAAAAAAGTGTACAGGAGATCTGACCAACAAGAATCACTCCCATACGAGCAAGCATTTTCTGTGCATGAGCTGGACAGCAGCTGTTTCAAGAACTGATAATTTTGTTGATAGAGCACTAAGGCAGTAATTCAGCCACCTTTTGGTAATGCTGTCTGTTTCTCTATGCAATATCCTTTTTGATTCTAATATGTACATGGCAAAGGAAATAAGGACTTTTATTGGTTCCATACTCTGGGAATACCCAGTTTTGTACCAACCCTCCAAGACTACATACTGTAAATAATTCATTACTCACACAAAAGGGCCCAAATGCTCCCAAATCTTATTAACTTGATGTTTCTTAAACCCTTTTTTAATCCTGTTTTATAGAAAGAAAATATTACAGCTATATTTGTATTTAGCCCTCCATATGTGAAATTTATTTCAGATTAAATATAGATAGAGTACTTCTACAATTTTAATTTCCCATGAGATTTGAGTTTCCTCTCTCCAGTTTCTTATTAACAGATCGGTCACAGAGGTCCCAACTTAAAGACTTGAGAGTAAGCTGTATTTATATTCTCTGCCCTAAATCCATCCATTATAACACACACTATTTTTTATTTTTTGTAGTCAAGACATTCTCACCAACTACAAAAGTTTTCTTTCAACATAATTGTTTAAGAAATCAAGAAATGAGCAAAGGATGACTAGAGAGCACCCAGAGGTTAACACAAGACCCCACTATCTCTGAAACACAGAGTGAAAACTTTGAGATAAGCTCATACAGACTTTAGGAAGTCTAAAATGCATCTGGAAATTCCAGGAAAACGGGGTCTGTTATGAAACCTTCAAGTTCCCCTTAAGTTTGGCTATGCAAATAACATGTTTATTCACACTTCTCTCATAATTATTGTGTCTGTCTGGAGCCAAGAATTTAAAAGGATCAAGAAAATTAAGAGGAGGTAGTGTGAAACAATTATTAAAATAATAGTTATCAGAGTTCTTTGTTTATAAAGTTTGAGTTGTGTGTTGAGCTATAGGTTGGGTTAATTTGTTTTTAGTGGAAACGTGATTCCAATCAGAAGTCAAAATAGCCTTTTACCACATCACAAAGATTGACAATTTCTGTTTCAAAGAAATGAATTTCTGAGATAGCAGAAGTGCTGCAGCAGAAACGCAAGGGCTCTCAAGCTAACACTGGAAAATATTCAAATGACAGCTGAGAGGGGCTGTTTGCAGACTGCCTCCCTTCAGCTGTGGAACCTGCAGAACCATAAACAACGAAAGAGACAGATGAATGAAGACAGATACCTTTCCTTCCAGAGAAAACCTACAGTCTTGCTTTCTGAGAAGTTCTACAAGGAGCTAGCTCTAACCTTATCATCCAAACATTTCATTTAATTCCTCTGCTCCCTCAGCAGGATGTTTCATTATACCTGTCCTAGCTACCTGTCCCTGGATGGGCACCGCTTTCCCATCTGGTGGTGTCCATTTCTCTAGACTGACTACAGAGAGAATCTAAACTATTCACATAGACAAGACTCCTGACTTCTATATAGTAAAATTCACCTGACAGGATGGTGCCACCCTAAGAAGCATCATCTCCATCCTTTTCCTATTTAACTGCCCTAAAGCACTGTTTGCTTAGGCAATTTTGTACTGATAGCTTTCCATGCAAATGATTATCATAGTGGTGTGCTGAAGAACAGGAGAGATAGCTGCATGAGCACGTGGAAAGGTGAATGTCCAAATGGCATTCCTTCTAATGAGATGTAATCAACCTTGAGAAATTGAGAATATCATGCCTAGCCAGATGGATACTGAAGGATGTTTTAAATTAGAGTAATTAACTGGCACAAAAGATCACATATTCAGCTGGTCCAAAGTCAGGAAGTTTTATTCACTTCAATGCCAGCTGGGTATGCACAAGGAAATTTTTACTGAAGTTAAAGCCGTGTGACTTCCAGGCTACAAGAATGCTGTACTAACCTAACTCTCTTATCTGTGGGCTTGATGATTCAGTACTTTCAGCAACATTAGGAAGGACTTAAGCTCTCCTGGGTCCACTTCTGAGGCGTTCCTACAAACTCTAGCTAGATTAAGTGAAAAAGCTTTGAAAGCACTCAGAGCCCAGTGACACAAACTGCAAATTTCGAAGTAGAAATCATAAATCTATGTGACCCTTGTTGCAATATTCCCTTTTCTAAAGCAGGATGCAAGAAAGCCCTTTGTTCGTTATACACCATCCATCTTTGAAACACACTATCTAGTAACAGTGACTCTTTAGGACATAGCATGTAGTAAGAATAATACAACCAGAAAAGCCTGTAATAGTTACAAATAACATATCAAACATGAGATTAGGGTTCATCTCTGGCAGGACACTTAAATAAATGCAGCTGATTTTAAAATTGTTTCTTCCCAAGACAAGAAAAAGGAGTTCTAACCAATGAAGTACACATGGGAAAATCATATATGTACACCATAAGGTGGATAAGACATTACAGTTTGAAGAAAACGTTTAGTAAGCTTCTTACTTTTAGTAAAGCCTAAGGAAGTACATCCTGTAATGACATGCTTATTGAAACCTTCTATTTCCTCAGATAGCACTCGTCAGTGCAGCTTCCAGTTATGTTCAATACTTCTCATTAGAACTCTTCCTGCCTTGGCTGAGTAATTGCTTTTTCATTATTGATTATTTCTTACGGTGTTTCTAACACTAATTCAGAGTGGATGTAAAATTTCAACATATCAAAACCCACTAGATATTCCTATGAACAATAGAGAATTGACTTGATATATTTGAATTACACCCTGTAGCTCTCAATATGGGCTGAAAATTGAAGACGGGACTATTCAGTGAAGGGAAGGAAACACTGTATAGTTAGCTTATAACCTTATACCTGTTTTTTTGAAACTGAAGCAGTTTGTTGCTGAATTTTATTGAAACAGTGCAAAAAGTAAATTGTCTCATAGCTATCTTGTGTTTCAGGTGGGCTTCTTGCCGTCAGTGCTGTTGAAAACTCTCTACAAATACCAGACCTGGCATTTACTCAAGGGTGTTATTCTTCTGATTTTAATGAACTTTTCCTAAAACTACCCAGCTAGAAGTGAAAGGAGAAAGGTGAACATCCTCAATTTTTCACTGTGGCGTCCAGTTTCTGCCAAGTTAGTAATATGCTTTTGTACAAGCTAAGTGTCTTGGGCTTTTGTTGTTTGTTAGTATGTGTGTTTTAAGATGCAGAAGAACAGGAGTGAGCCAGAAAAGAAATTAAAAGCAACAAATAAAACCAAAAATCTGCCTGTGTTGTTCTTGGTTTTGCCCACACTGTTAACTTGGAGCCCTCTGGGAAAGATGAAACAAACAGCTGTCCTGGCTACAATACAATCAGAATCTCCTCCTACAATGCCAACTGCAAGCATGGAGAGATTGAGAATCTATTAGAAATACCCTGGGCTGGCAGCACTGTGAATTTAAAGTGATAAAATTAAGGGGCCATTTGACAGCAGTTACAGACCTCTCGAGTAACTGACCTCTACAGTTGTGAAGTTTTACATAAAACACTATAGGCGATGAACAATCCAAGTAGGAAGCAAGAGCACCTTTCCCCCCCGCTGTAATTCATGTAATTCTCCCTGTAAAAACTGGTGGTGAGCTCCATCCTCAATGAAGTTTGGCTGTATAGTCAAGGTACGATGCAATAAACAATGTGACAAGAACACAAACTCTGTGATCCAAATGTGAAGACCTATTGCAATCATTGGCTGTCTTAACACAAACATAAACAAACCTGCTTACCCTTTACACATCGGGCTTCCTCAGAAGTTGCTTTATGTGCCATACAACCACTTTCACATGGATACACACCTCATAAAGAAGTCAGCCTTCGTGCAGCAGGATCTTATATTTAATAAGCTATTTTTCATACATACCTACAGATGCTGGCATTTCTCCCCACTGTAAAACCGTCTCCTTTGTGAAATGCCCATATATATCAATGTAGATGCCTTCATCTTCATAGGTGAGTAAAAGCTCCATTCCACTGGTATTCGGGAGGATGATAATGGCATGTGGGCGAATAGTCCCCTGGATCTAGAACCATATTTTACTAAGATTTATATCAGAAAATGGACTGCAATTTTAGTGACTACATCAATCTAACTAGCTTGGCAGAGCAATAAAAAGAACTAACTCATGGCTCATGGAAAGTGAAAGAAATGCCTGTGTTCAGAAAGGCTGTAGAGTTTGCTAGCTAGCCTCAGAAATAGGCTTTCTCCCCTCCCTACTGCTCTGAATATGTCAGTACGTTTGCAAACAAATCAATGTTCAATATTTCACTTTATATTTACCGGTATTAATTGGTTTCAAGAAGCCATGGAGCCACTGAGACACAATAATATTTACTTATTCACTTACAAAACACTTGCGTTGTATAGATAGAAGAAAGGTGAAATACCTTTGGATTCACAATTAGTTCAGAAGATGGCGGAAGGACAAAAGCTTCCACATTCCAGGAAATCAGTGCTTTCACTTTCCATGATATTTCCCTATCCTCACTCACAAGCCAAAACCTGTAAACTTAATATTTAAGCAAGTTGAAAAGTTACCTGGACCTTTCAAATACAAGCCACTCTGTCCTTCCCTTCCCACATCCTTCACTATAAATAATTCCCCATTTAAATGCTGTTCAGCATACATTTTCTGCATGCCACAGGAACGGTGCATTTCCCTCACACAAATTATTTTAACAGCTGTTGAATGCACTAGAATCTCTCCCAGAAACCAACATGTCCCAAGTGAAAAAGAAGTCTTAAAGTATACAACCATGAAGGTGGGGTTTTACAAAAGTATTTTTGAAAGAAAAAGAGGACAGCCTTAAAAAACAGTAACAAAGCATTTCCTTGTTTAAAGCACTACTCAAAACAGGATGTTAAATAGTAAATTAAACCACTACAATTAATATTTTATAGGAAGCACATGACTGGAGTTTCTACATCATTTTCACAAGCCAGCAACACACAGATCTTTTTTCTTCAAGCACAGACATTTATGCACACCATAAGGGCACAATGAACAGTAAAAGAAGCACTGAAGCTGTACTTGCCAAACTGCATACACTCAGGCCAACCACTTGACTCCGTGCCTCCGCAACAACTATCCGTAACACTAGAACGGGGATCCAGAGCCGCAGAGCAATTTTAATGCGTTGCCTTGGTACTCGCATGAGCGATCGAAGCAGGTAAGAGATGAAGAAAGAGGTGGGGAACCAGGAAAAGAGGCTACCAGAAAGCAAGAGTATCTAAAGTCAGCCTGTTAAAGTCTGGTCTGTTGCCACCAAAAAAGCTCCTTGAGAGAATTACCCAGTTCTAACAGATGCTTTTTAAAATAATAAAATACCGAAAAAGACAGAGCCACTGCAGCAGTAGCAGCTTTATTTCAGGTCTATGACTCTAAAGGGAAAACATATTTTTAGTATATGCTAACTTTCGGTTGAAGAGCACACACAAATGGAGTCAGTCCTAAAGGTGCCCCACATATTCAGGACAGTCACCCGGGAAATCTCTCTCATCAGGTACATAATTATATTTGCAGCCTGTTGAAAAACTAAAGCTGCTAAGAAGGTTCATTTTTTTTCTTTGACTTTCCTATCTTGGGCAATTATGCTAATGATCTTTTTGACAAGTCATTATTCACTTTGCTTAGCAATCAGCTCCCATGGATGGTCTGCAGGCACCACACTTAGGTTAATAAACTTATGTGATTTTTTTGTAGTTGCATAGTTAACAAAGCTACTAATTGTTAGATTAAATAAACCCTCCAAGAAAACAAACATCAAGTCCCTTAAAAAAAACCCCAACACAGAAATAAACAATACAAGCTTTTAGCAGGTAATTCAGCAAGTTTGTTCTGAACAGCTAGGAAAGTTACTTTTTAATTAAGAGAAGTTTATAAACTTCACAGCCATCCTCAAACATCGTGTCCATCAGAAATTGCTCTGACAGAACCTGCAGGCTGTCACTTGTCAGGGCAGCAGAGTGAGCAAGTGGCTTGCATGGGAGCCATGGTTTTTCATTTGGTTTGAAAACATGGGGCTGAGAGTGGAGAAAAGGATGTTACAAAATAAAAGGGTTCAAGGCACAGGGTGCAACATGCAGATCTGGGGTGAGATTTCTTCACAGCTCCTGGGCGTAACTGTGGGACACATTGCCTTGGGATACAAGGAGGCCATGACATCCAGATGAGCTAACCCTCTGCCCCTGTGGAGCTCTGCTGACTTCAAGGAGGTTTTCAAGCACGCACAGAAGTTTCCTTGCCAGGAGCCTCCCATCAGACTGGAGCCATGGGAACCTGCTAGTTTTCTGGACCTAAGCCTTCAAGTTTCTCTGGCTTTTGGGCCTCACAGCTTTGAAAAGAACTATCTAGAACAGCTAAAAAATAACCAATCAAACAAAAAAGTTTAAAACCATAGCACAGACTTCACATTGGACAGCCCCATGCCAGTCATTCACTTCTGCAGGGGAATTACTTTGCTGTTATTTGAGTTTAAATAGGAATTTAGTGCTATCACCATCACCTCAATGAACAGATGCACACTGCAGTATGTACACATCAACCTGACATCAACATCTTCACGCCAACTTCCTGACAATCTAATGAGAAAATCTTAAGGAAAATGTAATAATTATTTTCAATTTAAGGACTGATTTCACAGGTAACTGAATGGTAAGAAAATCAGCAAATTTATTTAGTCTGGAAGTTGGGTTTCTGCAAAGTCATGACTGAAAGGCAAATCACATATTGCAGACAAAGCCTGGATCTGTAATCATGTGAAATAAATGCAACTTTGCTCCACGGTAGGAAATTGGGATTATTCATGGGTGCACATGTATACCTGGCTCCTCCAGCTACAGGTACTCACTGCTGCAAGGGTAGCATGCTTGCAGTGGATCAAGATTAAAATATGTTGCAAGTCTTTGTCATCCAGGCCAATTTTCAGGTCAATCCAGTGATAATTTAATCATCTCATTAGCAAGACTGCAAAAGCACAGTGGCAGATTGTAAAAGTCACCTAAATTCATGTAGATATTATTGTGTCTTTGATTGCTTAGGAAGTCCTAAATTTTCAGGATAAATCAATTAAAAATAGTACTTTCCATATAACAGGCTTTCTGACATTAAACCATTAAAATTGATGTTCTAAATATGGTAAAAGCCATTTAACACAACTTCAGTGTTATAAAAGTATGTGAAAAGTGGTTTTCTATTAGCTGGCATATACGCTGTATTTTGAAACACAGCACAACTCGTAATCTGATCATTATCACTATACAGCCCAAAGAACAGAGGCATTTACATAATTTTTTGGAGTATCTTACGTGTGTTGGAAGGTACAGGTCATACACAGATCCAGAGTCCACATCAATAGCATGAAAGCCTACTAGTGAGCCATATATGACTTTTAATCTTTGTCCATTCTCAACAGTCAGGTCAACTGCCAGCGGTTTGTGATGAAGTGAGATAAAGGACTGGAAAAAGAAAAATACACTATATAACACAATAAAGCTGTTGGTTTACAGATCTACACATACGGTCTTAAGAATTTTCAAAACTCAAAAGTTAGGCAGCTATTTTTGTTAAATAGTATGTTACATTTAAGAAGCTAAGTATCCATCACCCACTGAGCTGCAAGGAGAGCTGGATAATTCACTTGTGTTTTGAAAAAAATCCAGACTCTAGAAAACAGACTAGGCAAAAATTAGCCGAGTAACATTCGTGTTCAATTTCCTTCTCTTTTGAGAGAATTCAGCATCAACTCTGTGATCTCAAAGGTACATTTTGGCACAGCACTGAAACAAGTTACTCACATCTAATGGAATCACGACTGTGACAGTTCCATGCCTGCCATCTCCAATGTATGTCAAAGGAGCTGCATTTTCTTTAAAAGAATACTCATTTTATCTTTAACTAGAAATAAATGTTATACAAAGCAACAAAAAGGAAAAGCAAAGAGTAGATGAGAGACAGTGATAGATCTGAACTAAAGTGAAGTTTCACTTACCTTAAAAGCCATGAATTTGTGATAAGGCTTCGGAGCCCAGGCATAAACCTCCACTGAGTTTTTCAAAGCAATTACAAGGAATTTGATTCTCTCATATTTTACTGTAATGCAAGAAGAACAATTCCTTAGGTACCAGACAGACCCTTAAATCAAAGACCATCTCTTCACATGAAATAATTTCAACTGACTACTTCTAGAGGTAGACATTATCCAGCAAAGGGAGACTAATGGATTCTGGACATCAATGTTTAATATCACCAGTGACAATACCTTGACTGAAAACCTAGAGTTAATTTATTCTCAATAAAGCCAGATGACTGTTAACATTTATATATTGCTTTTCATATATCTATGAAAAAAATAAATAAATCTTAATAGTCAGAAAAAAAGGTCTTGACCCAGCAGCAAAGCCCACCTACTTTATTTTGTAAATGTGAACACACACCAACCCCACTGGTTGTGAATAAGCTGCTTTTGGAGGAGTGGTGGTTGTTGCCTGATCAATTCCATTACACCCTGCAGGATGAATTTTCACTGCACTGCTCATGTGCGGGGTTAAATCCCCATGCACTAGTGTGGGCACAGGGCTCCCATGTTTCTGAGATGAGTAAGCATTTAAGAGATGAGCAATTTCTCTAAGCTCATGTTGGGCCCATTCAGAATAAATAAAGAATCATGCATTGAAAATTAAGGCTTCTTTGTACATTGTGTTTTCACTGTGTCAGATACAAGCATTTGCTTTGGAAACAGAACGTTGGGGTATCGCATCCCAACGCATTCATCCTTCATTTTATATTCAGTGTCTGCTTGGCAAGGATTTTAAAAATATGTAGATGTTATGCTACCAAAGTAATGTTTGTTTTCTGTGGGAGGAGGGTTTGATCAGCCCTTGCTGCTTACAAAAGGAGCATTTCACTCTGGCCAAACATACAGCAGAGACGTGAAGAGTGGATAAGGATGAACACTGGCCAGGAAAATCTCACGTAGGCAGAGAAATTAAAAAAAAACCAAACTCCACCAAAATGCAGAACAGAGCATCCTCTTCCTCTTCTACCTGCACAAGTGGCTGTAAAACCAAAGGTCAAGGTACAAGAAGATTCACCAAGAGAAAAACAACAGCAGCTGCTTTGTCAAAGAAGTAAGAGTGGCTTGTCATACGTAAACACAGAAGCTCCTACCAAATGTTTGCCTAATCTTAGGTTAACTATTTTTTTTTCCAAAGATGAGCAACTGAAGTGGAATACGTGGGTGCTTAGCTATAATCACAAAGAAAATAACAACGTACATCTGTTTCACATTCTTTCTTGGATTTAATCCTTGCCACTTTAAAAGCTGTGCAATATAAAAGCAAAAAGAATGTCAAGCGTGGTATTTATGAGAGCCAGCCACCTCGCTGTCTCCTACACTCCCCTGTATCATTTCTCTATTTGACTCTGAATAAAGTTCCACTTTCATATACCATCCTTTACCAAAGCAAAACTTGCACTATATATATCACACCCCTTCACACGGTTAAGTGACAGAAACTACCACAATGCTGATGTTCATCTTCAAGAATGAACTGCCTGAAAGCCCAACAAAAGCAAGATAGTTTTTCAGCTGCTACAGTACCATTTCCAGTGTGTAAGTTTAAACAAAGGTATATTTAGTTCTTTCATGATCTAGAGACAGGGATGAGCTGTAGCACATCCAATCTGATCTACCTATGGACATCCTACAAATATGATTTACTACCACTTTACTAGTCCAACTTCTTAGCAGTTACTCAGGACCAGGAGGGAAGCTGAACAGCATGGAGGAAGAAAACATCAGTCTAATTAAAACCTTAACTAACTACCAAACTTCTAAACCACTGACTGAGCAACAGGCCAGGGCTGGCACTCCCTTCTTCCAGCCATCACAGGGAATACCCATAGCATCATTTGGTAACTGCTGCAAGAAGAGATGCTACCTGGAATGACAAGAAGTAAATCATCTGCCATGTACAACAAGGAGGTTTGAAAGAACTCTGTGATATTCAGCACAATACAATCCTGAAACAGAGCTGAAGAAAAATGCTGGTGTCACGAGATGCAAAAGGATGATTAAGCACCTCTCAAGATAAAAAGTCCTTACCGACTTTGTAGTGTACACAGCCTTCCAGGTCACCCACAGACACCCAGCCTTGCCGCTTCTCCACCTCTGGATCATTGCGCAAAATTTTATTTCTCAGCCATGATAAGTAATATACCCTCAACTTATTCTTCTTCCCTAGGATTTGGAAAAAGACACAGACATAACGATTTAACTCACTGAAGTACAAACTCTCCCACACTTACAAAAAGCCAGAGTTTTGTGACCTTGAGTACAGTGAGTCTTTGTGCCACGTCAAAGTGAAAAAAGAGCCCAGCAGGACAAAAGAAAAGCCCCATGTGATGGTGACACACAGGAAGAAACTGGAACATGAGCAATCCTATGGCATTTGGCTCATGTGCACTTACCGTGTGACTCAAGCGTCATGAAAGATTTTCACACCTAAGATTCTTCCCTTATGCCAAAAAATAGGTCTCTGTAGACACATGTATTATCAGACAATCACACTATCTTGCATTTACTCTTTGATGTGAAGGAACGAACACAGGTATGGCCTACAATGGCCATTTTGAGTAAGTGACTCGATTAGTTCTAAATTAAATGACAATCTTTATTACAAGTAGCTATTTTCTTTCGGATGCCTTTCCAGGTGAGAATCCCTTTGTCCTCTTTCATCTCAGCCAGTCTTTCTGTTGCTTTAGTTCGTAAGTACATATGGTCACCAGCAGTCAGGGATCTCAGGTTAGTCTAACAGAGAAGGACTGTGTCACATAAGCAACTGGACCTGGCAATACAGGACAAACAGCTCTCACCATCACCTACCACTGGGAGTCTGGATTGGAGACAAGGAGCTGCCATTCCATGCTGGACTTACATCTCTGACCTTGTTTGACCAAGCAGCGTTTGAGGCTGCTCTCATCCATGGGGAATAATGGCCTCAGGACCTTGCGGGGCACAGTCCAAGCTGTTTGTCAGCAGAGGTTGAAGACACTACTCCATTTAATGTTCCTGATGCTTTCACAGTATAGATCACTCTCACGTTACTGCTCATGCATCACAGAGTGAGGTTATTTAATGATATTTTAATAGAATTGCACTTGGATAGATGCTCATTCATCACAGAAACAAGCAAACAGACTGAGAAGCTATAACTTGCTGAGAACCAGTTCATTTTAAGGATATGAAACACTTCATACTTTCCACAAACAATTTTACACATTAACCAGGTAATGAAATATCCCAAAGCCTCTCGGTTATGAGAACGTAAATGTTAAAAATTCAAGAGAGTTTTCCTATTAACAAGAATAACTGTCCTAAGATTTTCTGTAAGAGGAAATTCCTCAACCTAGTTTATAACCTAATTCTTCTTTTTAATTGCTTCCAACCCCAATAAGGTCAGATACTTTTAGACACTGAACTAACCTGAAATAGTAATTAGCACATTGAGTCCTTCCAGAACATCCATTTGCTGGAATCGTCTCCTTGTAATCAGCGAATAAACTCTTCCTTGCCCACTTCTGTCCAGCAGCCACAATCCATTCTCTGTTCCCACCAGTAAATTTACTCCTGTTGATACATTAAAAAAATACTGTATAAATCACCTAATAAATCACTGGCCACTGAGTGTTCATTGTTTTGAGAACTGATTCTTATTTAGTCTCACTTAATGGTACCTGACAATTTCTCTGTTGTGGATGACCTCCCAGAAAAATAAATAGAAAAACAGGATCTCACCATTAGTTTTTACCCAGCAGAACACTTATATGCCCATGTAACTTGAAGGATGAGTAGTGCTGCTGAAGTCAACGATCATTTAAACAAAAAAGGAAAATGCTTTGCGCACTCAAACTTCTCTGGTGACCTTGAAAAGTGCCCATGAGCACTGCAAAAGTCCCAGCACCACTCCACTGGCAACACAGGAGATCCAACTAAATGATCTAAGGGTCTCTACCAATTAAAATAAATAAATAAATAAATAAAAATCCTTCTTTCCCCAAATACAACACTCAAATCAAATGAGGACCAAACTTGTGGGATGAAGAGCTGCGGTTATGAGGAAGTGGAGTATTTGTTTGAAAACTACCTGTGTTTTGCAAGAACGCTTTCAAATGCCAAATTAAAGGAGTGAATCCATCTGAGATCCAACTGCTCCCAAGGAAGCAAAGGCTCCAGTGGATTTCTGACATCAGAGGATGTAAAAAATTGTGTTCAACTGGCATGACAGCTATGTTTCCTAATCAGTAGGTTCTAAAGAAGTGACATGAGGTAACAAGCTCATTAACTTGTTAACTGCTGTAACAAGCAACCTCCTCTAATGGTGATGCTCTGACAAGTACCTGGTACCCTTCAGCCTCAACACACATTTAATTACAGACCTTGCCACACAGCTCTGTTCTTAATTTAAAATCTTGGACTCCTACAAACATATATTACACAAAATCTATGAAGCTGTAAAGTGGAAATCCACATTTCCTTTGGATAATATTTAATCTACTTCATTCGTTTTCCATTCCAGACTCAAAAGGTGAGGAGGAGTAAAAGGCTGGGTGAATCCCATAGAACGTGTCTCTGTTCTCCTATAGTAGAAAGATGGTTAAAACAACTAGTGAGAGACTGGGACAAGGTCTACAGTTGTTGAAAACTGGTCTGACTACACATCTTTCTTTTACACCATGTGAAGCTGACCCTGTAAAAAGGGCAATCAGTGAGGTTCTGAGTCAGCAGTGACAGCAGGAACTAAGGAAGCCAAGCTTTTGGAAAGAGTGGCACTTGACTTGCCTCAGATCCTTGGAATACCTAACACACATGACAGCAAAGGGCTTCAGGTTTGGATTATTTCCACTGGGTCAAGGCTTAGTGTGATCAGCTGTACCTGTATGCAGCTAAGACAAGAATAAATCTCACGAGTCACATGAGTTATTAAAACATTTGCACCTTTTGGCTCTTCCAATGAGCGCAGCTTCAATTTGGTGCCCAATCAAAACATGTTCTTGTTCTGATACACAAAATCCTTTGCAACTGTAAGTCATCTGTTTGCCATCTTCCACCGGGAAGGCAGTGTCACATGAGTGATGTCAGTACCTACTTGGTGATCCACTCCAGGACTTTATGACATGAGAGGTGCAATACAACTGTGAAATCCACCTGGCATATATTGCCAGCCTCTTCTGCTGCTGCCTTCCCTCCACACACTTGCCCAAGTACTGAGCTTACCCCATAAAGCAGCACAAAGGACCTCCGAGTTGAATTTCTTCTTGTATTTACGGATCTCTGGACTGTCACTCTGTGGGCGGATATTTGTTGGGTTGACGTTGACAACAGAGCCCTTCCTTGCATTTTCTCTCCTGACAGGCTCAGGTTTTGCACTAGATGCTAGAATGAAAGACACATGCACTCATGAAAAATGTTAGACGTAGCCAAACGCTCACATTTGACCTGTTTATGGCAGAAAGAAATAAACCCCAGGGTGGTAAAAAAACACCTTGGAAGCATTACGTAGCCAGAGTCAAAAAACCCCACACATCTGGAAAATTTCTCAGGCATTCCTGAGGCAGCACTGTGGTAACACAGCAGCAGAGTAGAGCAAGCCACATCTGGAAGAAGAGCAGAAGCAGTAAAATGAAAATTCATGGCGATGTGGAGTTTCAGTTTCTGGAGACGTTACTGACAGTTCCTATTTCCAAGCAATACGCCCTCCCAACTCCCAAAAAGAAAAGACACCAGGAGTGACATTTTATGAGAAGGGTAAAGCATACTCACGAGAACTACAAGAAGGTCCTACTGGACTGGTGGGAGGGGTGATTGGCAGAAGTCTGGGATCTATGAATGAAGTAAATGATGTTGTAGACGATGTACTGCTCTTTGAAGGTGTGCTTTCAGTGCCTGGGGTCTACAATGAAAAACAAGAGCTGCTTCAGGAAGATGATGCTAGGGGAGTAGACAGGACACAGCAACGCAGTGCCTCTGAGGCTCAGAAGAAATGATGTGTGGCATACTTAGACATGATGAACAACCTTAAAGCAGTTGAAACATGGTACAAATTCAGTAACAGAAGAGGAGGCCCAAGCAGGGAGTTGTGTTGGGATGCTTAGCCAGGCACTGCACTGGGACAACCAGTCCCCAGAAGAAGAGCACGTTGATCATTTCCTGCTGTTTTGTCTGCAACAGAGCATTGCTCAGATCTCTTTGCAGCAAGGAGGACGCTCTTGTCTCAAGTGCCAAAGCTGTTATCAGCCTCCAGTGACACACTTCTCCCCATGAGCCCCCTGTGCTCACAGTGGTGTGAGAGTCGCTCTGGGGCTGCTGAGACGTGCTGCCCTGGCCCCTGTGCACTCCCGCCTGACACTTGGATGGAAGAAAGCCAGGGACAATAAGCAGAGGCAGATGAGAGTGCTGCATTGTTGACATGACATGTCAAGGAGGCCTTCTAGCTTGTGTAAAAGGGGTTTAAAAAAAAAAGAAGGAACAAAAAAGGACCAGAGAGACAGATGGGGGCAAACAAGTGGAACAATAAAATCTGTCAGGGAGTTCAAGATTTCTTCTCCATTCCCTAGATAAAACCTTTAAAGGAAAGAAGGGATGTGGTGAAAAATCTTATCATAAAAAGTGACAGGATAGATGAGGTTAAAAGGCACTCAATCTCAGACTCCTAAGGGCTGGAGGAAAATGATGGTACAATTAATTCAATCTGTAATTTCTCTCTTACCTTACTCAGAGGTTTGTTCTGAAGTTCCTGGCTTGTCAGTGGCACTTTTGGTGGGTTCACAGAGAAGTCTGAAATTTGGCTTTGCTGGAGGAGATCTGGCAGGAGATAGTTGTGGTTGCTTACGCTCCAGAGGCCTTCATGGGTGCTAGAAATATGTTTCCCTAAAATCTGATCCTGCACACAAGAACATACACTTAGACTTCACATTCAGCATACTTCCAATGCACTATACAACTCCTTTTAATCAGGACTGGCTTTCACTCCTGAAGTGCTGCACAAACGTTCCTCATCTACATTACGTCAGCCACAGTTAAAGAAGCAACTTGACCCTCAGAGACACTGGAGACAGAATCATAAGACTTGTCCTAATGTTACAGATCTGACCTCTATCTACCACAGTCAGAAGTAGGTAGCTCTCAGTTTTGGATGTACGTTCAGTTCAAAGCCCCTTACCATTCATTGCTACTTTCCATTTAGTGGGAAGGAAACCCAGGAGGAAACCTTATGCTAGAATGATGACATTCAGTAGGATCCAGTATCAGCATCTCCAGTACAATGACATTTTGTACAGCAGACCTCCTTCAGGATCCCACCAGCTCCAAGGAAATACTTGGAAACTGTGTAAGGTGTGAGGCACCACACAAGCTTTCTCCCTGACAGCACAAAACGTGGAGTCAGAGATCAGTTTCCAGGAATACATGGCTAGAAGCTTTGAGAGGAAGAAAGATGGGATGTGCAAAGCAAGCGGTGTCCCAGATGGGGAGTGCAGTGCAGAGATCTACCCCTGGCCATGATCAGTCAGAGCACCTGAACACCATCGGTACTGGAACGTAGAGAGACAGAAGCCAAGTTCTACACTAGAAAATTCCTCCTGAATTACATGGCAGCAAAAAGCACAACCAAACTCGAGCAGCTTCTGGATGGTTGAATCCAAGGCAGGTCTGTACATTGTACTGACTTTGATAAACAACTTACTGAAATCAGATCAGCTTTTCTGAATGCTGGCCAAAATATGAAAAAAAAAAAAAGAAAAACTAGATAATTCTAAATAAATGACATCCACCTACTAAAAGTCAGGTAATTAACTAGAAATCAAATTGATGCTCTAAGTATTTTACTTTTACATTTTAATTTAGATATAACAAACCATATATGTCAGTATTTGAGATTAGGGAATCAAGCCATTATGGAGCTTTTTTGTTCAGTTTTGAGTCAGATTCAGCTGAACTGAGCCAAACCCTCATGTGAATAATTTGTGCAGTTTGGTATACCCTAACCACTTCAAACCAGTTCATGCTGATAGGCTGGGGAGAGGGATTCTAGAAGAAGCTGTGGAGATTCATGATGGCTCTCAGTGAAACAGAGGTGGAAGGGACAGATAGCAATCTCCATCAGAAGGAGAGAGAAGACTGGGAGGCATCAGAGATTTGTGAGGAGAGGCGGCAAGCATCTGTCTGTTCTCCCTCCTGCATTGTCCTCCCCAAACCCATCAGAAAATGTGACCTCCACTCTTTCCCATCCTCTTTCATCCTCACTTTGGGCCTCAAAGACCCCATTCTTCTCCTTTCCCTCAAGCAGCCTATTTCCAATGCCTGGGTATCACGAGAAAGGGGAAGCACTGGGCTGGTTTTGCCACAGGAAAAACACTGGGTTTGCCCTGTTTATAACTCCTTCTCTAAAACAGGGTCTTTTCTCCTCAGGGAATGTGGGACAAAGGCAAGGTGGGACTCTCCACAGTCAAGAAGGATGTCGTTCTGTTCTGAAGCTTAGAAATCACACCAGAGGTAAAGAAAACACCCTTTTCTTCCTAGCTGTGCCACAGCTCACGCAAGCAGCTCTGGGGAAAACACCACTTTCATAGTAATTTATTTTCCCTACCTGTGGAACAGTGTACACTCAGTAATATGTGAGAAGTGCTCTGATGCTGAGTGCAAGTCTTATTACTGCAATTTTTTTTTGTTTTTGACCACAAAGAACATTGTTCTGCTTTGTCTGTCTTCATCTTTTCTGCACTAATATTTATCACAGGGGAAAATCCACATGACTTGAAGTCTCTGCTAGAAACTACAGCTGGGAAGGAACCACAACATGACATATGGGAAGACTTCATTTTTGCTAAGCCAGTAGGGAGAGATTAAGTGTTTTTCCCTTCTTCTGGTAATATTTTAAGTAGTAAGAGGTAGTTCTCTTCAAATTGAAATAAAAAAGGTCAAGATTTTTAAAAATAGCAACAATGCACACCAAGAATAATCAACAGTATTGCTTTTTGCAAACTACCCAGTGCCTTCAAGAAATATGTTGACACCAGAAACTACTACCAGGCCAATAACAAGGACAAATAAAGAAGCTCAATTTTGCACCTAAGTGTAAGCATTTTTATAGGAAGCACAAAACCTGAAACTATGCATTTTTTCAAGGCTTATAGCTATAATTTGTGATGACAGAACAGGACTTCAGAGTGAAAATGCTGCTGAGAAGAAATGGATACAGCGTTTATCCTGCACATTAATGATCTGACTCCCCCCCACTGCACCCACCCCCTTACAAATGGCCAAATTACCTTCTGTTCTGCGACGGTGCTTTGGGGCTTCAGTTCAATTCCATCTGGTACTCTTGTCCTTGAGAAATCTGCCACTCTGCTGCTCAGCAGTTGCCTGGTAACAAATTCCAATTAATGAACAGAACTACTTTAGGAAAAAAAAACAAAGAGCCCCAAAACCAAAAAGCAAAAAACCCCACCTATACATGTTCAAAAGTGAGCATAATTAACATTCACTAGTTACACTTAAAGGTTCTTGTACAAAAGCAAGCTGATTAGTCTGTGGGTGTGCCTGAACAGACTCGAGCCTGAGGACCACTCATACACAGCAGGAAGCTCTCCCCACCTCGATGGAGAGCATCCCTTCATCTCCCTGCATTTCACCCATCATTTTTAAGACACTGTATAGCTCAGGCAAGTGAGAGCTGGTCCCTCAAGCTGTCCTTTGAGAAGTGCCTACTTCAAAACTTCTCCTGTCTTCCCTTACACGCTACCCTGCAGGGTGCAATTATGAGCCAGCCTGCTCTCCAGAGAAAGAGCATCACCTGCACTTGCAGGGGGGAGAGCCGCTGCTCTGCTATATGCTGGTATCAGGGATCTCTCTGCCAGCTTCTAATGGAACAGGCTACACTGGAATTTCGAACTATCAGTGTCTGAAACATGGACATCCTTGCCTTACATACAAAGAAAATGTTGCCCAGTGCACATAGAGACCAAAGAACGTAAGAGCTGCTGGACTGGTTGGGACCAAAAGCCCACCTGGTCCTGTATCCTGTCTTCAACAGTGACCAAAAGCAGATACCTAAAGAAAGAGTAAGAAGGCAGCAAGCATCTGTTGTGATATACCCCAGCACACTCTTGCTTCTTACACAACCAGCAGTGTCTTTGCATTTTAAACTTTTTCACCCCAGTGGAACTGCCTCTAACTTCTGTCAGTGATGCTCTGCCCCCACTTCTGTGCATTTCCACCCTGTTATTTATTTATTCCACTTATTTATATTCATTTCTTTATTACTGCAATCCATTTGAGCCTATTACATTTCTGCCTCCTTTCCAGTAATTATAGAATGGATCCAGGATGCTGGTGTGAAGGACTCTACAGTGCTACACCACAACTGGTAGGAGTTCTTAACCAAGCACACACCTGCACCAACCTTGTTTAAATTTTGGCAAGGAACAGCATATAAAGAGCAGGGAGAGGAAACTGAACTACAGAAAATGAATTTTTTAGAGGGACTGTGAATGCTGCAGGCATCAGAGGAGGAAGCACTCTCAACACAGTAAGAAAAATCAGCCTCAATGGAATAGATATACTCTACAAGCAGGTAAGATGCTGCACCACATACACTGACATCCTTTCCTTAAAACAAAAACCTAGTGTATGAGAGGAGGAATTCTGGCTCATCTCACTGAAAAGAACAAAAACAAAACAACCAAACAAGACCAAAAGTTTTTTTACTGGTGAAAGACAGCTGCCCTTAGCCCTGGCTTCCTCAGAAATGAGCCTTCTCAGGGCGGTTAACAGGATTTGTCCAAGACAACACAAAGCTCTTTTTCTTGCATATCTGCATGTCCCACGTCTGGTCCTACTGGGCACCTCCATGAAAGCTGGAGAGTGGACGTCAAAAGCTGTTCCACAGCCCAGGCAAGAACAAGAAAACGCAGATTGTTTTAACAGCCAACTAAAACTTGGCCCAAGGTGTCTCAGTCAACACTCACACAGAAACACTCCTACAGACTGCAAGGGGCTTCAGATCCTGCATTCACATGCTTTAGATAGCAAATGAAACAAAAACCTTCAGTCTATCCAGAATATGCAAAGTTTCCATATTGGCTGCTGCTTTCACTTTGATCAACATCCTTTTTGCTATTTACTTGGTAGTAATAAGGATTATTCCCCAAAGCATCTATCTTTCAATATAAATGGCGTTCAGTAGAGGTGAAGGCACTTTGTTAATAGGCAAGATTGTACTTTAGATTTTACAGGAGTTTTTGTGGAGGCTATGTACACAGGAATGCAAACCTGACAGGGATCATCCTGCTCATTTCACTTCTCTAGAGGACTGGTGGATCTCACACACAGAGAAGATGCAAATAACACATGCAGATTTCCAAAGGCAGTGATGCCACTCTGTCAAATCATTACAGCATGCAAGGATCACAGCAATCTAACACTTACACAGCAAAGTCATTGCTACAGGGCAAATCCATATTTTTATGTAGAGTCTTTCTGAGGTCTAGGATGAATTCTATGACCTAGAGTGAATAAAACTTTTTACAGATCAGAATAAGGTGGTTTGGAAGAGGAGCAGTAAGAAAATAGTCATTACAGTAAAAAGACAGCTCTTTCAGGTGCACTGAATAAGCTACAAGGTTTCTAACGTTCTCCCTCCTCATCCCTCAGCTTTGAAAATGAACTTCAGAAATGCAAATCAGGAGCATATGCAGGTGCAAAAACTCAGAGCAGCACAGGGGAAAGGACTGGTACCAGGCCAACGCAGTAGCTTGCCAACAGTGCTACAGATCTGTGCATCTCTTCCCAAAGGCTGACAAAACTGCATCTGCAATTATGTCAGAAGAGCAAGAGCTCCACCCTAGAGAGCTCTGTGACCCTGTGACACACTTCAAAGCAAATCCTAGAACTTGAATTAAACTGAAGTCTCTTTGCAAGAAAATTAGAAGAATTAGAATTCAGCAATACTAAAAAATAATTCTGTTTGCTGTTCCAAGCAGGAGGGCTGGCCCACTGATCCCCCGACCCTCTTTCACTTGAACTAGCAAGCTATTCCCACTCCATTATGCCTGAGAGCAGAATACACATTTTGCATGACAGGTAAAACACCACAAGATGTCAGTCACAAAAACAACAAGAGAAACTGGAAAGCTAGAGACAAACAGTTCAGGTGAGATCAGCTTGGTGCAAGCCACAGTGTCATCTGGCAACCACAGCAATTGTGCAAAAAAAAATAAAATTATTAAAAATACAGTGAATTTTACAAAACCAAATCCTGCTTAGACTATCCCCTCTTTATAATCAGTCCTGGTGAAGGGATCAGCTTCTCAGTGGTAATTATTTCTCCCAGAGTGAACAGACTATCTGAATACAAGGGTCATGCTTGCCTTGCTTTTTTCACTCTAAGCTCTATTTAGCATGAAGGTGTACAGTTTTCTTTTCCTCTCCTTTTTTCGTTCAAAAATTCCATTTAAATGTAGATCAATGTGAAGCAATCTCTATAAAAGTACTACCTATTGATATTCAGTTAAAACAAGACATTTCCTCATTGACCCAGGGCAGCAAGTCATCAAAGCTTATTACACCTCATACATCTGATGGAGCAAGCATTTACCCCCAGGAGTTCATTACAGTGCAATTAAACTGCTTAATTACAACTGACATAAGTGACTGATGGTAACTTCAGAGGGGAGGTAGTAGGTATGTATGTCAACTTTTTCCAGATGTTTAGAAGTGCATAATTAATAGGTAGAAAATAATAATTAAAAAAACCCAATCAAGCTAACCTTGCGTGGTTCATGTCATCTTCATCACTGCTGCTGGCTTCGTCACTTGATGAGGAATAGTCTGCTGCTTTTAACAATAAGCTGGCAGCTTCCTTCCCCTTGGCAAAGGAGACTGGACTCTGAGTAAAGAAAACTCAGTTGATTTTTTTTCTCATGGAAGAACCCATTGCTAAACAGCATGTGCAATATTTTACTGTCCCAGCACATACAATTATTGTCACTTCCAATCCAAAAAAGTCTTATTAGAAAGCTTTTGGTCCATCACAAGTGGTTACTCCACACAGGAAAGTGACTTAAGCCAAAACACTGATTTTCCTTTAAGTTGAAAGGTGACTAACTTTAGTCAATATGTTACTTTGAATCTCAAACATTTATGATTCAGTCTTAGCACTTTGCAGGAGCACAGAAGTATCTCCTTTTTCGCACAAGAAAAGGAGTGCTCTGCACCAGGACAAATGGATGACACTGGCTTGAGTTTTGTTCCAGCCCTGGATACCTCAAGGCTTGTGGGACCATGCCTGAGCACAGGCTGTGCCTATGCAGATCAGGTACGAAGCACCTCTGGGCAGGAAAGGCAATACCAACACAGTCACAGAGCAGTTTGATACCATAGTCCTAGGGGAACTCGTATATAGGCCTCCCACACTACTGGCAATGGCCTGAACACACAGTTTTCCTCAAACGTGTGATCCCCGACAGGCCAGGAGGGGTTGGGGACTCCAGTAAGGTGCAGCTGTCCCCTGCTGCCCACTCTGCATCTCCTGGAGCCACCCAGGCCTGCCGGTGAAGTTTTGAAAAGCCAAGCATCCTGAAAACTTTTAAAATGCCAAACATCCCATATATGAGCTCTTGCAGAAGGCACTGTGAGCTCCAGCTGTCTGACAGGCATCAGTGCACCCTTCAGAATCACCAAAGAAAAGAAATGCCCCAGTAAATAAGACAGGGGACTAGCAATCATCTTTTCCATCAGTGACACATGGGTGAGCGGAGAAGCAGGACAGTCCCGAGCGTGTCCCAGCCTGGCAGCGCGTGTCCCAGGCAGTTGTACGCTGGGTATTTCCATAAGCCACCGGCACGGTCTTGACTTCTGGGTTGCATGATAACTGATCGATGACTGCTTGAAATATTAAAGGCATACTCCTCCTTTCTACAGATTTATGATCAGACGGGTTCAGGAAAACTGAACTCTCTGCCAACAACCTGAGCTGGACACAAGTCAGACCTGGACTGAAAGCTGATGAGACACGTCAATGCAGTAGTAAGCCTGAGCCAGCCCTACACAGCCTCTCAGGTGGACTCATCAGCTCTCAAACTCAAGCACCAACAGAGGAGCTGTCTGCATATGCAGACGATGAAAACTAGGAACAAATCAAAAATACCAGTGGATTTAAAAGTGGATTTAAAAGAACCTACTGCAATCTGGCCTGGATGAGAAACTTTTTCAGACTTCTTATGCAGCTGCAAGTGGTTCTGGGGCAAAGCATTCTCTGCCTTGGCCTGTCCTGGATTCCCTGGGGGAAAAAAAAATAAATTATTTTCTTAAATGCACAAGCAACAGAGAGGGGACCAGTAAGACAAACATATACAGTTACCACTCAAAGCAGACACCAGCCTCTGCTGACAAACTTCTTTTTTCTCTCTATTGTAGAGGGAAATATTTTTGGTTGTTTCCCAGAGATTCTGGATGCCATGGTATTATGTATATAAACTGATAGTGGTGCAGTTTAATGCTGCAAGAGTAAGGCAAGCAACATACTCCCACTGCACACCAGCAACCATTCCATGGACTGGAAGGCAGCTTGCAAAGGAAAAGGGTCAGGGCACGCTAATCCCTTCCTCTAGTCCTCTTCTTGAGGGGAGACAGATCATCGTATCAGCAACTGTTGCTCGCTCACATTCCAGCACTAGAGGTGCCACCCAGCTACATCCCAGTGACTGCAGACAGGGGGGTCAGGGAGAGGGTGCACAGCCTGGACCCCGATGCGCACTGTCATGAGCCAACACGTGTGGTCCCAAGATTTGGCCTTCATAAAACTTGCACGAAAACAGTCTAAAGGATCTGATTCGCTAAACCAAACTGGGCTGGGGGCAAACAGCTGCACTAAACTCCACTCATGAGCACAGGGTCAAGCTAAAAGCAGAAGAGGATTCACCACTTCCCCTAGCAGCACTGGGAGAACCATTTTCCAGTCTCTGCTTCCCTTGGGGCACACGGAGTGTCACTTCTCAGCTCCCATTCCCACCCTGGGCCGTGGGGAGGTAGGTAACGACAGCCTGGGTTTTTGCAGAGGGAGCTGGCCCCTACCACGGGCCCACTCAGTGTCAGGTGGCACCTTGTGACACTGCCCAAGGTCAGGTGCAGGTAGCAAGGAAGCTGCAGCACTATGCTTCTCTCCCAGGTGACATGGGGACCTACACTTGCCACCATGCTTGCAGAGCTACTGAATACCCAAACAAACAAGACCAGAGGAACTGGAGTCCATCTGCACGTGCTGATGCCACGTTAGAAGGGTTGCGCACAGCCTGGAAAGTGAATCTTCTCTGATACAACATTCCTGATACAAGTGAAGGGAGGGAAAGCAGACGTGCTCTCACCCTGTCCCTGGGACACACTGGCCAGCTCAACGTCTACCTCATTCAGCATTTCTCCCATGACTATCCCACTGCTACCAAGAGGACTCCTTGCAAGTTGAGGAGGCAGAATTCAAGCTCACACAAATTAGGATTTGTGTTTGGTAATTTAGATAGTTTTATCACAACAGCTTCGTGTATTCACGCATTTTGCAAAGCTTTCAAAACTCAGAATTCCTTATTGGACAGTGAGTACCTAGGCAAGTCAGCAAAAGTATTAGCTTAAAAGTATTTATAGCCCTTTCCTGCCCAATTCATTATCCCTGTGGGTTTGAGAAAGCAACAAACTCTGGAACACCATATGCCAGAACTAGCTGTAATTTAATGACACTTAAGAACCCGAGGAGACAGTTTAAACCACAAGGGAGGTTTTCTATTCTTTCCATTGCTGGTGAGGTTTTCGCTTCCCCATGCCAAAATAGCACACGAGTTACACATCATGCAAATATTGCAAAGTTGAGCTGGGCTGTTGCACATTGTTCATCTTTGTGCTGTTATTCAAACTTAAAATGACATAAGAGAAAAAAGAAACAAAACTCAAGCAGTTTAAAGTGTGCTCTGGATTTCTCTTGAAGCAAAGCTTCCTATTCTGTGTCATCAGAATCAAGCAATACTGGCTTGATTGTGTAAGTATAATAAATAAGCAATTTGTTCTTCATTTATCAGGGGCTTGCAAATTAACAATGTAAGCCTCAGTTTAAAAATAAATTACCTCAGCAACTCAGGGCTGTGATTTCAGAATATTTTTAGCATCCACCCTGCTTCGAACTGGGTGTGATTTCCCATGTCCCCCCCGTCATTAGTAGTTAATCTGGATGCAAAGCATTGTTACACCCCACCACTATGCTAGGAGCTACACAAGAAATTGCCCTACAGTTGAACCATGGAAAACAACCCTAGGAATAACAACAGAGGAACAAAACTGTCCACTTCTGCTCTGTCCCCATCTGCCAGAATCTCGGGTCACGTCTCAGGAACCAGAGTCGGTACTGCCAAGAATCTGCAGAACCAGGAGCAAGCCCACTGTGTTCCTACACCGCTACCAGTGATACCAGGACAGCTCACAAAGTTGCACTTTGCTTAAATTGGATGAGGTTATCTCTGCCTTTTAACTTATTTCACCTTTTCTTTTTAGTTCCACTGTATTTCTGCAAATAAAAGAATACTGGAAGAATGTTTCATAAGGTGCTGTACAGAGAGTCTTACACTTCCACGTTATTAGAATGCAGAAATACCAGTGTACACCAATTGCTCATCTCTATCACCTTATCAGTGGGCAATACAACAAAGCAGCGTATGGTCATGCAGAAATGCCAATGAGTGAACATCAGTACTAAATTACATCTGTATGTCTGTAATGTTGGTTCTGCCGAGTTTCAGTGCTGTCAGTAAGTGCAACAGAACCGATTTTTTTTCAATTCTTAATTGATGCAATTCAAGTTTTCTATATGGAAATATGTTCACAGTCACTTTTTGACTCAAAAGAGGAATTGTTTATGTTATAGGAACATGGAACCATAAAATCCAGAGAGCTTTCAAAAGCCTATCACCAGAAGACATCGTTTAAAAAAAATCCCATTTGCAATGCAGCACTTGACACTCTGCAGAAGCCTGTTCCACATGATACGAATTTTGCACATTTTGACTGATGAATCTTTAACTTAGGAATCACCTGAGGTTGACCGGCTGCTCTGGTGAGATCCCATCTCCCACTGCTTGCTGCCAGGAGTGCTGCTGCCGCTGTTTAGCTTGAGAGCATGTTCCCCGGGGGGTGACTGATGAGTGTTACTGAACAGAAAGACAAAAAACAGATGAGACTATCTTGCATGCCGGAATGGACTGGAACAGATCTCCTAGGCCACTGAATCGAGTTCCCTGCTCCTGATAAGACTCCTGATAAACAAAAAATTTGGATTCATTGCTGCTCCAAGCAGGGCCACCCAGTAGTGACAGGAGAAGATGGATTGGACAGTTTCCTCTGGGCAGTCGTTCTGGGAGATTACAGAAATTCCCACATCATTACAAAATATCCCACTACATGTACTTCTCCCTTGACCTCTTCAGATCTGTGTCACTCCTGATTCCAAGATCTCATGGCTTTTACAAATAATGAAACCTGCCCCCGTACCCTCCTAGAAGATACATTACCACCCACTTATCAATGGAGAAAGGAACACATCAGACAGTAAAACAAGCTGCCAAGCTTGGGAAGTAGAACAGTGGCTCACCCAGAAACCCAGGCTCCGAAGCCACTCACTTGTAACACTGTGGTTTATTTACATGTTTCTTTTCTGCTTTGCCTCCTACAATTCTTAACTAGAGAGCATTTTGGTCTTGACTTCACTTGAAAGTTATTTCAGATGATGTTTCTGACTCTGGCTCATCAGAAATGCTGCACATTACTTTGTTATGTCAGCTAAATCTACTTCCCCTTCAAATCTCCCAAACCCTAGTTCCTCAGAGCATTATGGTTCCCTGATTAGATCCCTGGTCTAGTGGAGGCTACCCTTTGCTGCTGAGCTCTCTGCATCCTTGGTCTTTTCTCCTGGGATATGAAAAGGTACACTAGCCTTAAGGGCAGACTGCCAAAATAGCCAAGATACATCTACAGACAGTCTGTTTAAGCTCCTACCAGGCAAAACAAAGCTACAGGCACAACCTTCACAAGCTATAGTTGTGCTTGTACAGGGAATTGGAGTCAGACCCCAGCTGACTAAAGCATCCAGGCACCAAACTCATCTTTGAAACCAATGGTGCTGACGTAGAGCATCTGCAAGAGCACCCAGGCAGCCCTGATCAGCACCACTCCCACCTGCCATCATCAGTGTTGAGAGTCTAGGATCTCAAGTAACCTGCACCTTCAGCAGCCACTTACTCTAATGTGAAGAGAATGTAAAGCATCACCAACTCACAAGAAGTTAAATGACCGTACTACACAACACCTGCCCGTTAACTGGGAAACAGATACACAACTTGTATGCAACCCACCCAGGCATGACAAACAGTTTGAACCAAATGAAACAACTCCATTACAGATGGAAGAGCCCTTATTTATTAAAAACACTGTTTTCCAGCAGAAGATAGAACTACCTTGCATGAAAAGGAGGAGATCCACTAGTGGCTTGTTTCTCTTTAAATCAGTTACGTCAATCATTAAAAGGAAGTTGGCTTAGATACTTCCTTCAGGTTTAAGATCAGGAAGTTTGGTTAGTTATTTTTGTGGACAAACTGACTAAAAAGACAAAGTAATTGTAACTGCTATCAAATGAGGCATGAACCCATGTCAATCTTGGTGTTATTGAGGCTATGGCTTTGTTTCTAATAAATTTGCTTTAGTTTTCCCATCAACAATAAATCAGCATTAGTATAAGCATAAAACACTTGAGAGCTTACCTTGAAAGGCACCTCTGATGGCCAGGCTGATCCCTGCTGTAAAATTTAGAGGTTGTCCTTTCTGGAACCTTAAAGATTTAATAGAATGTTTTAAAGTCGCTATTAATATTTTAGACTCAGTTAATAAACCTAGTGCTTACCCTCTATCAATGCAAAAATAACACTAACCAACATAAATGAAAAATGCTTCAGTGGGACCTGTGGAGAGGTCTTCCATGGTATCAACACTGGAAGCTGCAAGTCAGCAGCAGATGCTTCCAATTTGCTCCAAGCCTGTGCAACCTGTCAGGGTGCAGACAGCAAGTGGTTTGCACCTTTCCTTAGAGTCAGCATTATTCTTGATCAATATTTAAAGCAGACAGGCAAACGCATCTGCAGTCACTTAAGGCAGCTTTCCCCAGGTGGTGGGTTACCTTACAAGAGAGACACACACATGCCTCCCTCAACTGCACAGTAATAAAATGAACACACACATGCGTGCACATACACATCCCCATGCAAATGTTCTTGTACTTGTTCTTAAAAATTCTGTTAATGAGAGAAAAACACCATCACCTGAGTTACACAAACTAAAGGGCAGCAACAAATACTTGGTCTAACAAAAGAAGTGTATCTGGGTTTGTAGATCCCAGAGATATTATATGTAAACATGAACTCCTAACACTGACCTGTTTATAATTAGTATCTTCTTTCTAGATTACTGAGATCCAGTTAAGGTACAAGCAATGAGAGTTTGACTGAGTTTCATGGTGTCCAGAGCATGGATACTACACAATGCAGGGGAACTGAGCAGAGTGCTGCTAACCAGCGACAGTGCCAAACACCCCGAGTTCCACATACCTTTGGGGGTTGTTCTTCATTTTGACTCATGCTCCAGAACACGTCATCCTGCACAGGGCTGAGTGGTGTCGTCACCATGTCTGACAGTGAGCTGCTGTGGTACACATCCTTACTAGCCCGGAAATTTTCACACTTGAAACAAATGAAATATATGTTGAATTATACTTCCCTACCTATGTAACAGGTCCCAGTCTCAACAGATATCAATAATTCTGTTTGTGAGATCAAATTTAGAACACAGCAAGAAAGAATTAAGAAACTATGCTCAGGTTACACCTCATGGGTAGTCATGTCCAGGTGCTTCCGTTGTGATTGCCTGTGTTTAAAAGATATCTTCAAAGATAGCAAATTAGAGCATTAGGACAGCAAATGTCCTAATCACAGTGGGGGGTGAGGGGAAGGGAAGAAATAAAATAACTTCCTTACAAAGCCTTCATTGCAAAGGAACAAGAAGCAGTGTAAAACTCTAGCTAAAATACTCAAAATTTGGTCCTCTGATTCTTTCTGTATTTAAAAGATGAAAAAAAAAACAAGAGAAAAGAAGGAAAGGTCCCTTAATTTCTACACACTAATGATCTATTACACTGGCATCTTTCCAAAGGGAAGAAAGGCAGAGAGCTAAAAATGTCAACTGAGTGTACTGATCCTCCCTGAAATGAGAAACCCTCTTGGGCACAAGACCGAGACAGAACACGTGGAAACGCTGTGCGAGCTGGGCCCATCGTGAGGGATTGCTGTTCTAGAATTAATTTGATGTTACAGAAATAGAAAAAATACTAGAAAAATGCCTGAAGCTATACTGCTTTGTCCTTTGTCTTGTCAGACCTCCCATGCAAAGCAGGACCAGGGCTCTCCGGAGACACTCACAGCTGGCAGGAATGCCACCGACTGACATCCGTCCGGTGTCAGGCTGCCCATACCCAGCACACTAACACACCTCTGCTGACCAGCACCTCTTTCCCACACACATGGCAAGACCAACATCCCCACTACATGCAGGCCTAAGAAAAAGGCTGCAACTTTTGTCTAAGTTTAAACTCTTGTGTCCCAGCTGAGTTACTGCAACTCAGATTAGAGGCAGCTGCAGTTCAGTTTCCACATACAATGACTCAAATGAATATTTTATGGATTTATCAGCCCAAGTCTATAAAATTCCCCAGTTCCCCAGTCTTGACAAGTAAAACAGAGTAACAGAACTGCGCACAGCTTTTCAATAATATAGTATGATTATAAAAGCCCTTTAACTCGACAAGACTAATTATTTCATGGGAACAATGTTCAAAATCACTTAAATATTGACAGGTAGTAATTTTAAAACTAGTTAAATATGACAAACATCCATTCAAATGTCCCATCACAACCTTCCAGACCAGCATGGTAAAGTCAACTGTTGAAAAACAGTCCTGAGAAGTTCACCTTGTTGAATATCCAGGTGCTTTTTCTGCTTTTGAGACAACATGTTCTGTTGACCCCCTTTACAGAAAATAGCTTTTTCAGCAGTTACAACATGTCATAATCCATGTCCTTTCATTTTGTCAAAACTACATTTTTGTCCAACGTGATTGTCACTAATAACAGTTTTTAGTTAACCAGAATTATTTCAACAGTAAAGGGTTCCCCTGAAGTGATTCGCTGTGGGTGTAGGAACAGGTTTTATAGCAAGTGTATTATTATCAGAATATATAGGCAGATTATTTTTCCTTGCCACTTTTTCAACAACACACTTTTATTTCTTCCTAAATTCCAGCTTTTGAGTCCCTCAGATTACCAGACAACTATTTGTGCTTAAAAACATGGATGAGCTTTGCTGAATCATGATATAAGTGACTGAGTGAATTCAAACTCTTCATATGGTACCCACATATCCTCTTTGGGCAGAGAGAGACCAGTACACCGGTTCCATGGAAAGCCAACAAGTGGCACTTGCTTTTGGAATGATTTCTGTAGGACCTCCAAGACCTTGAAATACCACAGCAAGCCCAAAATGTCTCAGATAACCCTAAAAATCATAGTGTTTGATATTCTCCTTAAGTTTTACAGATAAAATAATTTGCATAGGGGAAAAAAATAAGAAAACCCTAACAATGATCCTAAACTACTGAGACTTGAGCCTTAAATTGTTTTTATTATAAGTAATACTGAAAGAATAGCAGTTCCCCTCATGCACAGAAAGTATGAGTAGAGAAGTGTTACCTGCTATGTGTCTTCAAACCATAAAGGCACCCCTAAACAAAAGACACTTTGCTCCATGAAATAAGAATATAAGGTGATACACTATAAAAGACTGATCACTAGAGTTAGTTTAAAGATATTTAGGAGCAAGGAAAAAAAGCACTGCTTTTTGGAGGATGCCTAAGTTACTAATTTGAACTGAATCTACATACAGGGCAACTGTTCTTATAAAACAGCATAAAGAAAAAGATTTTCTTAAACTTCTGAGCAAATCTGCTCTGGGACACTGGGTCAATCCATGACCTAATGCACAGCTAGTTCTTCTAATCTTGTCAGCTTCCTTGTTCTGTTTCAGCCACACTATTCCAGACAATAGAGAAGATCTAGCTAGCAAATCCTACAGGAAAACCACAGAGGCAATTAAAAAATTGAGTTCATTTCAGATGTGAGCCAAATTCCTCTGCTAGTCAGGCAGCAGGAAATGCTGGGCAGAGAAAGAGAATCAGTGGCTTTGTTCAAGAAGAACAAAGTAGTTCTGCAGGTAGCCCAGAACAGCTCATCCCACACCATCAAAACCAGAGAGCAAGAGCTGCTACTGTGCTGCAGCAAACACAAACCAGGTACAAACCAGGTTGAAATGGTACACTCTGAGCTGGTAGTATCTCACATTTCCCTTTCCAGACAGATAGGATATAAGACCCTGAGGAATCATGCTTCTTGCACCCCAAGGGTTTTGTTAAGATCTCCAGTGAAATAATTTTGAGAGAGATTTGGGCAACCAGGATGTGCCACAAAATCTCACAGAATATGATCATTTAAAATAAGAAGTCATTTTTGTCTGAGCAGAGCAGTGATGACAGATGAACCCTCTCTGACAAACCTGGCTGGAAGTTCTTCAGCACAGACATCTGTGATGAACTCAGCTTTCATTTTAACTCCACAGTTCACTTTAATTTTAAATCAACAAGACACCCACGTATCGAACTTCACAAGTATATTGCTGTGAGTCTTTTAATCTCCAGGTGACTAACTGGCCCATCGCTCATATTGCCTTAACACTTCATACAGCTAATTCAGGCAGCATATCCAGACATGCCACTATTAGCATCAACAGCTGCTACCAACCAGCAAAGGAAACACAGTCCTTCAGAGGATTTATAAATTACCCATTGATCTGGTCTCCATGCTAGCACAGCAGGTAAGTACAGATTGGCCTCTCCCTGTCCACATGGTCTTTATCAGCTGGAGCACTGAGTTGTGAGTGGGTACAGGGCAGCTACCAGCAGGGAGTGAAATCACACAGTAACAACTGTGTATCACTTGCTGCTATTATCCTTAACTAACACCATCACTTTAAACAGCATCAATTTTTTATAGTGTAGTTTCCATCAAGGAATATGAGAGAGGTTGGTAAATACTGCTTTGTTCCTCACCACTCCCCTCGGCAGCTGGGAGAGGTACTACCAAACAGAGAAGCACCAACAGGGTGCAAAGGAATGAAGTGATGCAGCCAGCCTAGAACATAGCTCCTTTCACTCTGGCAGTGGCATTTTAACAGGGCAGGACTATCCTCTCTACAGCCACTGTGCTCCTGCAGAATCCCAAATGCCCTGCAATAAACTATGGACTCTCCCACTTCTATTGCAGGGCTGAAATATTTGCCTCAAGGAAGCTGCCAGCCTCTACCCAAGGCTAAGATGCAAATGCCTTTCTTGTAGACCTTGCAACAGGTCTCCGGTGATTTGATGCCACAAGCCAGGCCACCAACTCAGCCCACTACACAATACTTGTGACTTGAAATGACAAACAGGCCCTGGAAAAAAGGATGTGAGAAGATGCACAAACATTTCCCCAGGTAAAAGCTATCAGGTGAAACAGGGCCTTTCCTCTCCCTCCATGGTGGTTTTCCATCATCACCAAACAGCAACCTGAAGAGGGAAGGCACAGGGAGGCTTTGACTTAAAAATGCTAACAGCCAGCTATTATCTACCTCCCACAGACTTGCTTCAGGGCATAAACAGAAGCAGAAGGACAGAAGAGAACTAAGCCAGGGAGCCTGATCCACAAGGACCCTGGCTCTTGGGGACTTACACGGCCAGTGCACAGAGCTGCTAACAAGGGGATGATTTTTAAGGTACTTCCGTGTCTTGCTTTTTAAGGCACTATCCATATCCTGCAGGGGGACTTCAACCACCCCAACATCTGCTCGAAAAGTATCACGGTGAGCTGTAGGCAATGCAGGAGACTCATGAATTTCACTGAGACTAACTTCTTAAACAAGATAATAGACAGCACTACCAGAGGGGATGCAATACTGGACCTGATGGCCGCCAACGCAAGTGAGCTAATCAGGGATGTCAAGGATGGAAGCAGCCTGGGCTGCAGTGATCATACACTGGTGGAGCTCACAGTCCTGAGGGATATGGGTCAGGCAAAGAGTAAAGTCAGGACCCTGAATTTTAGAAAAGTGAAATCCCAGCTGTCAAGAAATTAGTCAATGAGATCCCCTGGGAAACTGCTCTCAGGGACAACGGAGCAGAACAGAGCTGGCAGATATTTAAGGAAACTTTCAATAGAGTGCAAGGACTAGATGACCTTTAAACGTCCCTTCCAACCCAAACCTGACCACACCTAAGCCTGATTCAAATGCCACTCTGCTGTGGGTACCACTAACCAAATCCCACAGAAGTAACTGGAGAGATGGATCAGAAGCTGTACGTTCATCCATCCAGGGGTGCAGCACCAACTGAGAGCTGCCAAGAATAAAACAAGTGCTGTGCTTGTATATCCTTGTTGAAAGGATAAAGTGCTGTGGGGAACTGTAAAGGCAATAGGATTATTCCTGCCACTGCATGTTTTCAAAGAAAGTGGAGATTTCCAGCTCAAATGAGCTGTGCTCACACTTAGAGTATTTTATTCCGTTTCTACTCACTGTCTGGTTTTTCTTTTGCTCACACATGCTTATAGTCCATTCACAAGAGACTGGAGAAAAAAGTAACTGCAGTCTAAGCTACTTATTTCATACACTGTGAACGAGTAGGATGCTGAAAGGAAGCCAAGTTTTTGGGCACCCTGAGAACCCTGAATCACCTCTCGCAGAATTGGTAGAAATAGAAGGAGTTAAAATGTTTTGACAGAAGAATTCCAGTGCACAACTTTATCAGAGTGCTTTCACTGTACAGGTACTGTTTAGGTACCACGTCTACCCCTAACACTGAAATTTTTTAATTCACAGACCTTCTTGGCTCTATCCACAGGCAAAATCTGACTCTGCATTAGTCCTCATTGCATCTCCGTACACTTCTTGATAATTTCATAAGATCACTAATAATCCTGCTTGTGTATACGACCTTCAGGGTTAAGAATTCTGGCTTTAGACTTGTTTTGCAAAATGCCACATGTATTTATGGCACCATATCGATAATACATCGTCTAGAGACTGCAGCAGCGCAGTCATTCAGGCTTTCTGTAAAGCATTTAAGAGTAATATCATGGAATCAGCAATCAGGCATCAAATATATAAACAATAACTGTTACCTGACCCTGATCTGCAGTGCCCAAGTATAATGCCACACAGAACTTAGCAGCACGTGGTGGCACTAAACACCCCTGAGCTGGTTTGCACAGGTGTCAATCATTTGTGCCAGGAGCAAAGGGAATTGTGTTTCTGATGCACTGTTCTGCTCTGGAACCACCCCTGCTTCCTCCTCCCCACCTGGGGCAGCAGTACCGTACCTGTACTAACACGGCTCTCTGTGGCGCGGGGGTGCAAGGGCTGGAACTGCTGCCAGACCCCATCCTGGTGTGTGGCGTGGCTTCGTGCCCCAGCACTGCTGGCCACTGCAGGGAAGGAAGGATGCTGTCACTTCTCTTTTTTCGATCCTCGGCCTGAGAAGGAGAAAAGCAGCAGCGTGTTGCACACTGAGCCTCAGGCTTACACCCTGGATGTGCTCCAGCAGCAGCACAGTGCACATCGACTCTGATGGACCTCCCCATCGGGGAGAGGTCACCCCTGATGCAATATGACCCATTATTGCCTCTCCACTTGCAACCCTTCCTTTTCCATCAAGTTTCCAAATTGGAGCAAGGAAAAGGGCCTGAGTTGCCATCTGCTGTATTCTAAGCCATCCCATTTGCTGCAGGCTGGGATTTTAGCTGGGAGGAATCATCTGTCTGTAGTTACTTATCTTTGACAACAAGCAGCCTGTTTTGCTGTGCATTTATTACTTCTACAATGCTGACATTACTGCATGTTGCTTTCTACTTTAAAACACTTCAAATTCTAGCTTTAGTATGTTACCTGCACTATGGAAAAGACTGAGGAATGCGATCTAGATGGGGTAAAGGTCCTTTTATTTCCTGAGGATATTGCTCATTACAAAAATTTTTATCCTATGGTTTTGACCCTACTACGCATTCCAGTTTTATTCAACGTGACTAATTCCCATTCTCTAGTGTAAATCTTTAGCATATCCTCTGATTCAGCAGTCTAGAAACAGCTCTACACAGTAAACTAGAGTTTAATGCCATAAAAACACCCAGTTTTCTGTGTCTGGGTGAGCATTCTTGGTGATATCTCTCACTAGATCTGCATGTGCCTATGTCAGGAAGGTAAGCATATTCTTAACACAGACTAGGAAACTGCTGAGAAGATGGAAAATGATTCCACTTAGTCTCACAGATCTCAACTGACTTTAAAAGGAGCACAAGAAAAACAAACAAACAAACAACTCCGCAAAAAAACCCTTATTAAAACAAGCAGCCACAGCCAAGTATCATGAAATTCTAGCCCCAGTGAATTTGATCGTTTTACTACTCTTGAGGCCAGATTTTCATTACTTTCAACTCCTAATAATGAAAGGCAAATTTCACCACAAGCAAGAAAGAAAATATAAAAGCTAAATATGATAATTTACCTACCACCTCACTGCCCAAAGGGTGCTTGCATGCAATATAATATGATCCAGGCACAAACTCATGCAGCCGACACTTTGGGCTCCCACAACTGACACCAGCCCTTATCCAGGCACTAAACTAACACAAAGTCAAGCCCAAGACAGGAGTCCTTGCCTCTCAGCTCTAGCTCTGGTGCTGGCAGGACCAGATGCAGCAGAGAGTGAGCCCACATCTGCACACACTGGAGGAAACCTGTCCTGACCTGCCTGCAATAGGATCAGTGCAATGGCAGCGGCAAGGAACTCCCAAGAAAGTATTCTGTGGCCCCCAAACCTTAGACCTGAGGTTCTGGAGGGCTTTAGGGGCTTTTGTTTGTTTTTAATGCCTCAATGCAACAGTAATTCTGGAGAGTTTTTGTATATCAATAATTGAGCCTGCAAATGCCACTGAGCTTTAAGAAGTACACAAACAAACTCGCCCTTGAGTAGGCTCTCTCTATCCCCGTGCAGATCTCTCCCACAGAGAAACTAGCAGCTCTCTGGCTAATAAACTGGGAAGGATCAATATCAACAAGAACAAATTCACTGAGTTATCACTGTTAAAAACAGTCAAAACTTTAAAGCATTTTTAAATTGTTGTGAACAATTATGACTGCTGACATAATTACAATGTCTCAAGCTTCAACCAAAAAATGCAACCCTGTACCACTAATTCTGATTTTAGTGGAAAGATCTGTAAATTCCAAGAGGTTCTGAGATTAAATAAGTAATATTGTAAAATAATTTGTCCTTAAACCTAGAGTATATCGTGGCAGCCATAATGACAAGAGCCTCGTGCTGTGAACCTAAAAGGCAGGCAGCACTTTATCTGCAACCAGTGGTATTTTATTTCACCACTAAATTAAAAGCTAACAATGACAGCACACTAAATTACATAATACATTTTATTCTGCTACAAAGGATTCATTTACAAATCACATGCCAAAACCAGAGATAAGTATTTAAGCTGACATTTTGCAGTTCTTTTGACTTATAACTAGAATGAAGTAGAAAAAAAGAGTTAAATTAACTCAACCGAGTTGTATTTTCTACCCACCCACCAAAAGCCTAGCCTAGGCAAAGCATCTCTATTGATTTTAATATTGTGTATTTAGCAAGAGCAGTTTCTATGTCCACACCCAATTTACTCCCCAGCTGGGAAAAGATCCAGCCCCCACAATCAAACAAATACTGATTTCGAGAGGAGTTCATTCAAATTTCAGTAACGGTTTGTTTAGTCAGTCAATGCAACAAAGCCATTGGAGCCAGGGCACTTGTTTTTCTGATAGTTAAGTTATATTTCAAACAGAATTATTCTCTTGTTTTCACAAATGCTACTCTAATAAGGAACTTAAATCTTTTGTTTTCCTGATTTCATATTGCTGCTTAGCTCTTTGTAGACTTTTCAGTTACTAAAATTCACCACTGCAACAATCCCAGCAGTTTTATTAAGCTGTTTATCAATATAGAAAATTTCTTGCACACATGCACACACATGAAGAGGTGACAAAGAGGGCACTTGCTTAAAGACTGCAACAAGACATTAAGAAGCAGCACTCTGCACTCCTCCTACATACACAAGCCTGAGCCCTTTGCTTGGGTATCTTGGGAAGATGCTTTGCCATGAATGCAGAGACCATGACATCCACTATTCTACCTACACACAGCCACCCAAGGAGGTACCTGTGAGCTGCTGAGATTTTTGACATTGACCCAGACTTTAGTAACACAACAAATCACACCAGCTGTAGAACTGTGCTCACAAGTTGGGATTGTATCAAAAAGACAAATGAAGTGTGCTAGGAATGATGAGATAAGATATGTGAAATGGACACATAACTTTTCACAACATGATAACAGTAAGCAGAACAAGTTGGTGGGCAGAAATACTTCAGAGTTAGTAAAAGAGTGAAATGGATTGCAACCTTCAATCAAGGACGCTATGTGGCTACCCCAGATCCATCAAATCTTATCTACCTAAAATCCCCGCAGACAAAGAACAAGAAAAGGCATCACAGCCTGACACTGGGGCACAAGAGATCTCTGCTCAGGAGGCATGATGCCATTCTGTGTCTGGGTCAATTTTGTGAACCCTAAAATCAGGCAAAGACATCTGTTAAACCTCAGATGATACTATTTTGATTCATTCCTCTTTGGAAGACAAGGGAATGACACCTGGCTGATCAGAAGAACCTTGTTTCCCCATTCACACCCTTCTCTGAACTCAAGTAGAAGTGACAGAGCAACCTTTTCTTTTGCTTCTTCTCTACATTAATGGAAACTAAAGGCTTTACTTTAGCATAAATGTGTAGTAAGACAGATCAAGCTCCAGATTTGGATTTAAAGGTCAGTCTGTTCTCTGCTTCAGCATTACCACAGCATCAAAAACTATAAGCACCAAAATGTCACATTGGCCAAGATGGTACCTCTTTGCTTACGCTGCTTGATGGAGGATGCACTGCTGAATTTGAACTCTTGGAAGGCTCCTTCTTCTTCTGCTTGTGGTCATGCTGGAGAGACAGCAGCTGTGTCTGATCTTTGGGGAGAGTTCGATGTACTTTCCTGTTGTGCTGCACATCTTCCACCTTCTGAAAGCAGAGTGATGAACCTCAGAGAGAACAATGCCTTGGAGAACAACCAAGTTGACCGCTGGAAATACTGGCTTTTCAAAGCACAGAGCAGGCACAATTTCAGCAGAGCTGAGAGAAAAGCCACAACCCTGAGTAATAGGAAGCATAAAGTGACCCCCCACACTTCGTGTTTGGCTTTTGAGACAGCATGTCGGAAAATTATATTTTTTCTTTTTACTTTTCCAAAAACCAGAGGGCTTTAATCAAACACACTCCATGCTTCTGTTTCATTACAAATCAGTTTGCTGCTGAAACATTACAAAAACATTGTGGCCAAGGTGCCAGACTTGACAGAGACCTCAGCATTAAAATTAACCTTGGTTCCATTTTCATTTGTGAAAAAGAAACAGTCCTGGTTACAACCCAACCAGAAACTGGAGACTGGAGATTTAAGCTTAGGTTGAGCTGATGCTGGAAGCTTTCAGGGTAAAGATATTTTAAATCAGATTGAAGTGACTGAAGACCATTTCAGCACAGAGAAATGGCAGGACAGAAGCTGGAGAGGCAGTGTCACTGCTGTAGATGAGGATGACTCAGTGACACGTAAGTTAACTCCAAAGAAGGCTGAATCTGAGGCAGTAAACACATCTAAAAAGTCCCTCTAGTCTATGACTCAGAGGATGGGAACACTCTCAGGGAACTGAGAAAACATCAGCTACAGAAACAGGGAGCTGTGAATTGCTGTCAGTAAACACTTTTCATACCTGCTTCTTTTCTAATTTCCTCTGTCCATCTACTATGAACCGTTCATCTTCCACAGCCCTTTTGTCTTCTTTACACCTCTCCTCTTTCCTCTGAACAGCCTTAGCCTCCGGCCACCTCTGCTCACACTCCTGCTGCCTTCGTAGCTCCTGCTCTCGCCTCTGATGCTGGAAGAGAGCCAGGGAATAACACTGCTTATTGTGCTTTGCTTTTGTGCCTGCCAATTACCTGTGGCAGCGCTCATTAATCACCAGGCCCATTTCCCACCACGTAGTCACTAACAGGGGATACCCGATACACCACGCAGCAGAAGCAGACAGCCACAAGCTGCCACCACGACTGCCAAACCTGCCCTTTTGGCAGCCAAGGGTGGATTTGCCATTCATTTAAGCAGGCATGTGAGATCCCTGTGATGGCTGGCAGCCAATCTAATGACAAATGTCTTCCCATCATTCTGAGAAGGAAGGGTTTTTCCAGAGTGCCCCCGTTTTGCTGGAGCAGCACTATGCTTCACAAATGCCAGCTCTGGAGGGTTTGCACAACGCTTGAATTTCATCAGATTCTCACAAGAAGAGACACATTGATGATTTAGCAATGCCTCTGACACCAGAGAGTGTCAGACAGCTGAAAAGGCAGCAGCCATCTCGTAACATCTTAAACAGAAGTAGGGCCAGGACTCCGGACCGGACAGACAGACTCTGAACTGGGCAATGCACATGAGCAAGAAATGGGGATCTCTCACCCCATCTACCTGGCCTCCCACCACCAAACAAACTCGAGCAAAACACCCTTCCTCTTCTGCTCCCTAAGCTCAGGGCAGGTTGTCAGCAGGAAAAGGACAGAGCCCATTTAAAATCATTTAAAATCATTGTGTCCAAAAGTGACAGTTTTCACAAGGCTAAAGACTAAATCCAGGTTGTGTTGACAATTTAACACAGCCTTCTGGCCTTTCAAAGCCTGCTCTCTACAGACACATTTTTTATTTGTGATGAGACATGGAACAACAATACAAGCCAGTCCCTACATCCTCCAGCCTCCTCCTCTGCTCTTTCTGCTGCTCAATCCGTTTCTGCCGCTCTGTCAGCAGCTGCTTCTTGTATTTCTCCTGGTCCTTCAGCTGCTGCTGCTGGCGGTGAGGGTCAGAACGGTTTTTGTTCTCCTGCTGCAGCCTCAGAAATTCACGACGAAGAGTTGACTCCCCTGGGAGATTAACTATGGAGCTGAAACAAAAGTGAGGTTTCTACATGACTGAATGTAACAGCAAAGAGAGAATACAAGGTGCATTGGGAACTGCTTGTTGTACCAGCAAATTAAGATGTTCCGATAAGTCTCCAGCATGTTGACTGTGCATCCGCACTTACTGTGCTACAAAACAGCCTGAAGCTGATTATTGGGTCCTTCATTAGAGAGTTTCCTCCCTATTGCAGGGGAACTAAGTAGCAGCTTATACTCAGCAGTTGTATTTGAAAGATTCCAAATAGTTAAAGCTACCAGAGGGGACACGGGAGATAATGTATTCAGATCAAGTTAAGAAAGCCATTCTGGCTGAGGAGGGCTGCCTTCAATGAGAACAGCTTGGGTGGTCAAATTCTCTATTCCAGTAATAAAATTAACCTTGGTTCTCCTTCATCTTCATTCAGCTCATCTTCTTCTTCCTCACTTCCACTGTAATCATAGTCCGTTTCTTCTAAAAAAAAAAAAAGAACAATAAACTGCAGTGGAGGATGCTGTTGTTTAAGATATGATCTTGAACTTTGTTTCCAAGTGCTCAACCTGAACTACATGCAGGTCAGCAGGAATTTAAAAGCCACAGGTTGCACTGGGAGACTGAGGGGACGCAAGATATCCACGTACATAATTCAAAATCTAGTTCAGATAATGTTTCAGAGCAGCCCCTTTACACACTCCCACCTTTTCCCTTGACTGACTGGATCAGTTTTGCAAAACTAACCTATTTTCCTAAACTGAAATAAATTAGGCTAAACCCACAGAGAAATCCAACCCCCGTAACAACACCAGCAGAGGAGTTCTTCAGAAAGAAATTTAGATGGGGCACAAAAGACTTGTACTGTCCTTCTCTGCTACTGCATACCCATTGTATGGCTAAGGTAAGGCCTTCAGTAAATCCAGGTTTCCTTTTGTATTAAAGTCAATAATGAAAGAAAAGAAACAAGGATGATAAACTAGTGCTAGTTTTAGCACAGTGGTTCAGAAGAAGCTGACCCACACTTTTAAAGTTCTCTTCAAGACTAATACGAAGACAGCTTTCAGGGGATAATTTCAAACTGGTCCTACTCTCTATTGCTGGCTACATGGCATGTTAAAGTGGGACTTAATTTTTTTTTGAAGTCACTATTTTGAAGTGTATAGTCTGACAATTCCACACTGTTCTCCCTTTCAAGGAAGCTTTGATTAAAAATAGCACTTTTCAGGTCAAAATATATCTATCAAGAAGTGATTGTTATCATTGCATTTCCTCCCCTCTCCAGGGCATTTGTGAGAAACTCTAACTTGCACTCTTTCTATTCAAATGCGCTTTGAGATTCCTAGCTGAAAGAGTTGGCAGAATTTGCAACTCTTACTGGAGTCAGTAAATGAAGTCAGTACATTGCAACAGCAATTTCATACAAGGCACAAACATTCCTGTTGTCAAATCAATACTTGGAGTTTATAAGTCACTTTCCAACTGTATAGTGCTTTCTGAATTTGCCCTCACAGTTGCTGATCTTCACAGTGCCCCTGACAGTATAAAATACACAGAAGAGGAAGAAAGGGCAGGAAAAGTCAGTGATCAACAGGCTGTGGCAATGTGTCAACTTTGCAGAGCTGTTAGTCTGCTGGCATTTACACAAGTAGCACCCCTACTCCAGCACTGCTTCTTCAAGGTTTTGCCCTGAAGAGCAAGGCTAGCTTTTGGAACAAACTCAGATTCATTCTTTTTCTTCAGCCACACTGGGATGTAGATAATTCATTATACCCATTTGTGTTTTGCTGGAGCTTGGAGGTATTTTTGAGATCTCTTTTGTGCACTCCGCTGCAAAACGCTTTAAGAACAGTTCTGCCCTCAAAGAACTCACAAGCTAAAATTAAATGGAGATGCAACAGGTAAATTAAACGGATCACGGACATACAGATGAAATAAGAGGCTAGGAAATGCTCATTGAGTACTACCTAGATACTTAGGGAAGTAGGGACCTAGGCTTTACTTGGACTCCTCGCTCATGTTAGCATTAGGGTTGCTCTCAGGGAATCAGGGTCAGTCAGGCTTCAAAGACTTAAACACCATGAAGGACCTGGGCTTTGGCAAAGAGATCTTCAAAATGGCTCCTCTGCTATCAAGGACAACACTCTCACAATTCTCCTGGTTCTAGTATCTCAGTTGCATCTGCCTTGTACTCTGCTGCCAAAATTGGAAGAGGATGTACTCTCTGCAGTGCCTTTTTTCTTTTTTTTTTCCCATGTTACCTTTTTCTCCTTTTTTCTTCCTGGTCCTGTCAAGGTGGTCTTTCAGCATGATGCGCACTTGCCGTTCATTCTGCATGTCTCGGATGAACGAATGCTTAAGCAAGGTTTCAGTGGATGGACGATGCAGATAATTTTTTACAAGGCAGCTTTCAACAAAGTTCAGGAATTTCTTTGACCTGAAAAAGATAGAAAAGTGGAGGAAAACAATAATCCTTCCAACTTGTGTGCCAAGCACTACCCCTGAGTGATGAAAAGCACTAGCACTAACTTTGCAAGGTTTCTTTTTGTGCTGAAACTGCGTGAGACAATTTGAGTCTTGCCACCAGTGTGCCTCCCGAGACCAGCACAGCGCTGACGGCAAGCGATGGGGAACTCCACCCCAACCACCCCCTCATTGGAGTTCTCCTGAATTTACATCCGGATAAACAAAACCACAACCTGGCCAATGCAACTCTTTCAAAAATGCCCTTATTCTTTTGATATGGTGAAGATTTTCTTTATACACCTCATTTAAAATAAACTAATCCTCTGTAGGCCACAGCGACTGCCATTAGCCCCACAACGTCCATGCAGGCTTCTGACAAAGCTCTGGCCCAAGCAGCCCATCTGAGCCTTGCCTGTACCACAATTTCAGCCACCCCTGCCGAACTTTAGCAACTGCAATGACTGCTGCAGTGTGGGCAGAGTTCAGAAGAAAGGTGTTGCTTCCCAAAGGTAAACTACATCTGCACCTGGGGCCTAACCCAGCGCTGGAAACAGCCTAGGAAAGACCTCATAGATCATTCTAGGATTTAAGAAGATCATTGGCTCTGGACAAGAAAGCTCAAAATCCTCCCAAGCCAGATGAAGCAAAAATACAGCTTTAACACATCTCTTTACCATTTTCTGGATTTCAACTTTGGGGGTGGGTTCCGTGGGATGAGGAAGAGCGCTCTCATGGGGTGCATGTCACACAGGGCTGCAAAGGAAACCACAAGCTATTGAAGGGTGCATGACCCCCTGTGTCCCTCCCACAGACTGACCACGCCGACCCAGCCAGGCCAGGAGCTTGGCTCTCCCGCCGGAGAGGAGCAGTCCTCCACAAACACTCCCACGTGCAACAGCTCAGCATCCGCTGCAGAACCGCAAAGTTAGTCTGTGAAATTCACACTACAGACAAGAAATAAAGTCTCTGAGTGCACAAAAATCTTCCACAACAATATGCTGCTATTGCCAGTTAAAAGAGATTTGAAATAAAGTCTGCATGGCAAGAAAAAGTACAACTTTCTTCATATTTTTTATAAATAAGGCTGCAGAAGGACATAAAAAAGGCTCACCTTTCTAATACACCAAAGGGTGCTTTTCACATAAATAGAAGTGAAAGTTGAGATTGAAATACTTGTCTGGTTTCTTATGTCTGGCTTATGGTTCAGATAAATGATAAGCTAAATTTTAACCAAACTCTTTGCTACATTGCTCGTTGCATAAGAGAAAATGCAGGATGAAGAAAGCCTGATGCGAAGCAGAGAGCTCATAAACTGCATCACTGGCACGGAGCGTAATGACTAAGCATACATTTCATCTGTTCTGTGTTTTGGGAGTGTGAGCACCATTATTAGACAATCTGCAACAGTTTCTACTCGTGCATTTTGATGCTGGTTTCTCTCCAGCCCAATGCAGTTCTCTTCAGTGTTACTGTTGTGGAAAGTTGAACAAAGAACTCCGCAGAAAGTAAATACCATCACATCTCATCTATCCCAGGAATTTTGTACAGAATTATGAGTGTGCTCCATCTGTCACAGAGAAATATTGAGGGTCAGGGGTCTTCCTTCACAAAACAGAGCTACTGAATAACAACTGATAGGAACTATATTGGATGCTGACTTATGTTATAAAGGTATTCAGCAGTGATTCTCTTAAGAGGAAAGGACTTACAGCATCACAGAACTAGCAACAGTGAGAAGACTGTGGTCTAGTAAAGCTTTAGCTGCCTTCTATTACTTTCTCTGCCCGCATCCACCTGCCACTGTTTCTCACATCTAGGTTCTGTTTTTGACTTTTTCCTTTGTGTTTTCAATAGCATGTAATGCAGTGGGGATGAGGGGCAAAAGAAGTCTGATTTCTAGCTATGGGTCCCAGACACTGGTGTACTACAGTAAATAAAACACGATGCGACAGAATACAATCTATAGCATTTCCCTGCCAAAATCATATATAAGTGGTGTGAGTAATTAGTGTGCATAGCTACAATGTCTCTCTCACAGAGAACTCCCCACAGACTCATGTCTCAGGACTAAGCTTCAGCTAGGCTGAAGCAGTATCTGAAAGTGCTTCTGAACTCCAGCTGGCTCCTGAGAACCAAGTCAGATGGGAGAACAGCCAAGTGTGTTTTTTAAAAACACAGCCTATGTGCTCTCAAACTCAGGCCAGAGTATAATTTATTCCATCTCCTGTGCTCTCAGCAGTGACCGAATACCCCATCCCATCACATCTGCCTCGCAGGCGTTGGGGCAAAGCAACTGGTCCTCTGTAGAAACAAAAATGCACGAGGTCCTTGTACCCATGCTGCGGCCACTGACCTCTGCCCGATGGCTGCAAGAGGCTGCCTGGAGGAGCGAGGGGGGCAGCTGTAAAACTATATGGCAGCGTGCTGCCAGGTTCAGAACGTGGTCATAGACCGAAGCCATTAGGTGAGCAAATACAGCATTCATCCCAAAACCTCTGAGAATCAAGTCAATCCCAGAGTAAAAACACAGCCTTTAGGTCTAGCTTCTCCCACTGCCATTTTTTTTTTAGTGACCTAAACCCAAAGCCACACTTGACGATTTTTTCTGCTAACATGTCAATCACTTCTGCTTAGCTGTACCCACAGGCAGTGATCAACAAAGTGATGCTAACAAGAGCTCTAAGAAAAAAAAATTGTTTCCCTAGGAAATGAAGGCAAGGAATCAAAATCTAAAAGGAAGAGGAAAGCAAAAGAACACAAATAAGAAAAAGTGACAGATTGTTTTTAAAGATATATCCAGAATCAGAATTTTGCACATCTGTGCATTAGCCAAGCATGAGTTATTTTAACACGGAACATGTTCACAAAGCACAGACATCCCCACCTTTATACCAAATCACTTACGAGGAGCTCCTTCGGCCATTTCAATAGCAGTGATTCCCAGAGACCATAGGTCACTCTGCAGGAAAAGAAACATTGCACATTGCAGCTTGCAGCATTCAAGATTTTTTTTGTTGTTTTTTATTGGGTTTTTGCTTGTTTGGTTGTTTTTTGTTGTTTGTTTGGGGTTTTTTTATGTTTTTACCATTCCCCTAGGTTTCTCCTGGATCGGGGTTTTTTTGTTGGAGTGACATACATTCTGCTCCCTCCCATTCCCTAATGAGCTTTCAGGAAATGTGCTAATAGCCAGGAGCTTCCCATTTCCCATGCAACTCTGAACAGCTGATTCATCATTTAAGCAGCCAGTCCCAAAATGCATTCAAAAAACAAGAGCCAGAACATAGCAGGCACCATTTAAATGTGAGTCTTAAATCTTTTCAACTGTTTTCACGAGGCAGTGAAACACAGCATTACCTCGCCCCCCTGCTCCTGGCCAAAAAAAAAATCTTGATCTTGATGCTCATTTCAAAGCAGTCATTGCTGAGTTTCTACACTGATGGAACAGAAATTATAGTCAGGCCTTTGGGTCTGACTTTTTCTGTCTACAAAGCCTCCAGTTGCATATTTTTGGGCACGTGACAGGAGAGCACATCACACAGTCAAATTTATGCCATCATGTATGTACAGCTCAGTCAAATTAGAGTGGAGTTTCCTTTATCAGCTTATCTGGATGCTAAGGGCCAGGTTTTGATCATGGAAGAAAAATCGGAAACACTAACACTGACTGTGAAAACTTCACAGGTTTCCACTTAATTAATCATGTGCATTATTTTACTATTTTTTTGTGCATAAATGCAGCCAAATGAGAGGCATGTGACCAAACCGGGGCTTCTCTAAAGCTATCTTTTAAAAAGGGAGTGACAGAGACAAACCTTCCAAGATTAGAAGCAATATACCATTAAGTGAATAGCAGCTCACAGCCAGCCTGGCACTGTAACTAGATTTGACTCTATCAACAGGATCTAATCAGTTCAGCTGCTCTGAACCACTTTACACAAGCTGAAAACCAGTCTGCATCATAGTTTGTGGAGCAATTTGACAACAAACCTGGTGGGAATTTAATAGATTCATGATCCTGCCTGAAAGAAAATTAAGTAAATGACTGAAAATTAGAAAAGTCACCTAGGGGTAGTACCACACGCTTTGGGGACACTGGGAGAAACAAACAGGCTACAAAGAATTTTGGTTTGGAGTTTCAAAGCATGAGAGGCAGACAGGTCAGAGGGAGAATGACAGCAGTGTTTGTAAAGGTCAATGTGTATATATACATATTTATGTGTATATATTTTTACTCAATTGTTACAATATGTTTTTTTTAATCAGAGCTGGAACAGCAAGAAGTTACAGAGTGGCTTCCTGCTACTTTGCTCATCTTATCAGCTATAAATCTCTGTAGAAAGACCGGCCCCATGCCACCTTCTGAGTCACAGCACTGTAAGTGCTCCCAAAACCCTCCGCTGATCAGTTTTGAACTGCCATCTGTAGAATCTATTCAGAAGCAGACATAAATGCATGCAGATGAACCGTGATTATTACTGAAGGCAAAGAAACCTCAGGAATTAGGGGTGCCCTTTCCTAATGCTTCTGTCTTCTGAAAAGTACACATTCTGGAAAGGAAATCGCCTGGGGAGAGGGAATCAAGACAAGAGATTAATTTCTTGAGGTTTCAGTAGAAGATTTACATGGTATGAAAAATACAATAAAATCCAAGAACATTCTTTGGTCATGACTGACACTCACACTACGTGACCTCACTCTGCCAGTGCAGCACAGAAGGTCTCAACAAGGGAGAATCACAGCCTCTGAATCAGCAGAAAATGGAAGTAATAACAGGTTCTTTTAATAAAGATTTCTAAAGCCACAGTTAGAATAAGAGGTGCAATGTAACAACCAAGAGAGCACCTGAATCGAGAGAGTGACCGGATGGTCATTCAGAAGACGGTTGCTCAGAAAACCATCTCTGGAAAACATCCTGCATGATAAGTGTAGACAGATAAATGACAACACTGCTGGAAACAGGCCAGAGGATGAAGAATAAGCTTTGTAAGTCTATCTGGAACAGCATCAGCACATTATAAGAGTTAGGAGGAGAACCAGTGCTGGACAGCTGTTCATGGGCTCCCCAGTACAAGAAGTCATGGACATACTGGAGTGGCTGCAGCAAACGGCCACAAAGATGTTTAAGGGATTGGAGCTGGGAGGCTCTGGGCTGAGGGAGATGGAACTGTTCAGCCTGGAAAAGGGAAGGCTCAGGGAGATATCACACACACGTACGAATTCCTGATGGGACTAAAGAAGACCAAGTCAGACTTCCGAGTGGTGCCCAGTGACAGGACAAGAGGCAATGGGCACAAATTGAAATAGAAGAAATCCTGTGCCTTCTCACTTCAGCCACCCTGTGAATGACCAGAAATCATTCTGGGATGGGAAACCTCTTGCAGTCACATGTTCATAAATGAGTGACTTGATACTAATTATTGCCAATTAACTCAGGATTCACAGCTGAGTACAGAATAAACCAGCTCTATCACAGAGGAGAGCAGTAAGTTTTTATATTAATATTATACAACTTCAAGTATTCTTTCCAAATTTACCCCTTCTCCTTTCTTCTCTATCCTGACCTGAAACCTCCACACATCAGTATTTTTTTGCACAGAAGTTCATGAAAGTGTATTTCATGTGTTAACAATTCACCCAAAAAAAAAATTCATAATGAAACTCCACTCTTAAAAAGAGCCACCACCCACACATTACAAATGCTTCTATTTGTACAGTTATAATATTACTGCAGTTTAAATAAGGGAAGTTTGAACTTTTTAAACGCAGCACTTGAGCAGGATTTCAGCAATAACCTGCACGTTTTGCTGCCTTATGCTGAGTTGTAACACTTACTCTGTAATCATACGTAGAGTCTGGGTTCTCCTCACAAGCAATGACCTCAGGTGCCATCCAGTATGGTGTGCCAATAAACGTGTTTCTTCTCCCAATAGTCCTATCCAGTTGAGCACTAACACCAAAATCCACTGAAAAGCCAAGCAGAAGTAAAGAAATTAATAAAGAGCCGTATCCATGTGGCAGTTCGCTTGGTTACCTTCATGCTGTTTAGAGTGCCAAACCTTTGGGCTACAATGCTGACCAAATCCAAATCCCTCCAGTACATCTTAACTAATATCTGAAAGGAAAAGCAGTATCTACGGACAAGGCAAATTTGGATGTGTCTAATATGGCCATTTGTGAAAGCTGGAAAGAACTATCCTATCACTTCATTTCCTTCCCTCCATTCATACAGCGTCTTAGAACAAGCTGTAGAGTATACAGTGTATTCTGATCTTAGACTCATTGTAATGAGAGAATTGTGTGGTGCTCTTTGTGCTGAAAAGGGCATTTCTTTCATCAGGACTGTATCGCAAAATTGTTTTGTTCAGTTATGAAGAAAGGTCCACACAAACAATAATTATGTGATTGTATTTTTCTTTGACCACACAAAGATACACTAACTGCATCCACTGGGCATAGCACTATCCACAGAGAAGACAAAATAACAGGGAAAAGACTGAAAGGAGACAGCCCTCTGGTTACCATCAAGGAGGACATTTTCTCATTTATCTTAGCTTATTGCAGACCATCTGCAAATCACAATCATTTGTACTACTTTAATTTAATGTGCCTGTTTAGCAAAGCTTCTCCAACAGTAAATTGGACTCAACCTTTGGGACCAGAGGCACTCTGTGCCTTTGATGGGAAGTGTGCACATTTACACTGAAGTGCAACAAAACTGGACTGAGGACCTCTTAGGTTTCTGGTTTCTTTACTTTAACACACATGAGCTAAATCTCTCTGGAAAAAACTTCTTCTTTTTTTTTAAATTGTGATACTTAGTAAATCTGTTTCATTTCTACCCAGAGTTAGAAAGTTTTAACTTTCTTGTCAACCATGTGAAAAATGGTGGGACTAGTAATTATATAAGACCATAAACACACACAAACCCCGCATCTTGCCAGTTTTAAGAGGCAACAGTTGAAAACTACTACATATCTTTTAGAGACTACAAGCAAACTGCTGCCTTCATTTAATGCAACAGCAAAACTCCCTTTGGCTTCAGCGAAGCCAAGATTTCACCACAAGGTTAAAGCATAATGAGATTCAAAGTACTTATTTTCACTTCCTCCAGCCAAACATCCTACCCCATACCCACAGGCCATGTTTATTATTTTTGTTCTCCAGCTCTACAGTGAATTCTTTCCATTAAAGAGAGAGGGTATGTAAAGATGATCCCAAATAAGAGAACTGCTCTCCTTGAGATTTCTTCTTTGTATCATTGCCATGCATTCTCTGTGATGTCTTCCCCAAACATGAAAGACATCTGCTCCTCAGATATGCATTGAGTATAGTCTTAGAAAGTCAAAAGCTGTCAACACTGACATGTCACAGTTAGAAAAGGAAATAAGTAAACTCTCCGACATTTTTGAGAGATGACTATTAGTAGGAGCTCCTTTTCAGTGGTAGCTCTTACACATGAGTAATTTCACCTACTGTCAGATTTATGAAAATCTCTAATACTGCTTCACTCAGAGAAATGGATAAGCATAATTTATTCCTCCAACTTTTTTTTTTTTTTTTAAGTCTTTGCATGCCAGGATCTAGTGTGAAGGCCTGATGGTGCTGTGACTTACTAGACAGGTTCTATGTTTGGCTGCCCAGAAGTAGCTGTATTCCCTACAGGCTGCAAGTGACATCCTTGCAGAACATGTCACATTTTCAGCTCTTTCTACATGACAGACACCTTATCAACAGAAGCATTAATGCTGCTTGACATATTTGTGGCTCTTAGGTTACTGAAGCTTCTTTCTGAGACAAGATGGAAATCTTAAATTTTTACAAACAGGTTTCTAGCATACATTTAAGGAAACTTACCCAGTTTTACTTCTGCATTTTCTGTAAGAAGAACATTCTGTCCTTTAATATCTCGATGGATGACATGGTGAGCATGAAGATGTGCCAAGCCCTAAAAGAAAACCAGACTTGCCTTATTCTTTCTTCTTACCATTACCATGAGTATGGCATTGCTGCCTTTTTACATTTTTACCCTTCTCAGACTTTATTCACAGGGAAGGTCCTTTAGGTGTTATTAGCAACATGAAGACCCCAGTTTCAGACAGGAGAAAGGACAGCAATTGCAAGTTTCATTGTCTTCTTCACCCACAGGGTTGACAGTAGCGGAGCATCTCTGAAGTCAAGTGTGAAGAGAACAAGGTAGCAATATTTTAAACTTGTGTCTCAGAATCAAGGGTTGCCTCCTTATAGTATGTGTTAAAAGCAAACAAGAGAGAGAAGAGGAATGCAGAACACTCTGTACGAAGGCCAGAGGCAACAGCTGTCTGGCCACAGTGGCTTAAACTCTGCATTCAAGAAAACTGTGTTCAATGGTAAATGGACCACAGAAATACCACGTCAGACCTCTTTTTGAATGCAGCACATATTGTTTTCATTCAACTAATATTTGCAGTATTCTATATCCTCATTCATTCCAAAATTGATCATGGTTAAACTAGCATAGACATAAAGGAACACACTGAAATAGTACATTATAGTAAGCAAGGGGATGCTTCACTCAAAATGCTTAGGCACAAATAGAGCTTCCACACAGCTTCTAAATTTTCCAGAAGGAAACGCTGTCAATCCATGTGCAACTGGGTCATTCTGTTTTGAAACAAGCATGATTGACTCCAATCTCTTGTTTTACATGACCATGCTGCTCTAGTTTTCAGTTGCATGAGTGTAAACCAAATGTTTTAATATCAATTGCTTTAATAGAAATACTATAGTTATGCAAATGAAGAGGAAACTGATGAGATCATTAAGATTCATTTTTTTGAAGAAAAGCTCTCCCCACACTCTCCAGGTATAGTTACTACAATCTGCAGTGTAATGTCAAATCCTTCTAAGGTGGCCAATGTTCTCTACTGAGCATGCTTCTCAACTCCTTTGCTCCAGAAGCAAAGATTTACCCCTATTCAAACATTACTTTGGCATACCATTTGAATTCCACCTCCCAGAATACACATTTATCTTACCATTATTTAGAAAAGAAGTTAAACCCCATTACAAGGAAGACGGATCAGTAACTCTGTAATGGGTTTTGAATTTAGAATGACAGATTCCAATATTTTTTTTCCTCCAGGCTAGTTCATGAGACTACACTTGGGAATTGTTTTATCCTATGTACTCTCCAGGAACAAAACAAAAAAACACACCAAATCAAATAAAACAAAAGCCCTAAGCCTGCACAGAATGAAATACAGCCCCAAGAATTGTCTTGGGGAATATTGCCCCAGCACGGCCACCTTTAAGATTTTTGGAATGCTGTTTAGGCAACATTTCTTCTAATAGTGTAGAAAAGAGGCCCCTGCTTGTGTGCAGGTAAAGGAATTATGAACAGAAAGATCTTACATAGCATGAACAGCTGAGCAATGAGCAGTAAAATCTCCTGATGTGGAGGACAGACTTACTGAAAACAGAAGACTTATTTACTTTTCTAGATGCCCAGATCTGGACTTTCAGAAGATGGCTATTTACAATTGCAAACAGGAATTTTCTGTTCTTCATAATGAAAATGGAATTAACTACAATAATATGGGATGTCAAGCAGCCATCATGCTGGCTCTTTGGGCTCTTCTGAACTCAAGGACCACAACCCATGAGCCCCATGAATCAAAACCTTCAAACAATCATGCTCATTTGTGACCTGTTAGCGACCAAAGGCTTGGAAAGGTTTTTTGTTTTTTTTACAAATGAGCAACAAAGCTCTGCTGGAACCACTCACCCTGAGAACCTCTCTGCAGATGTACGCAATCCAGTCTTCCTTGAAACAGTTCCCTTTCGTCTTCTTTACCAGGTCAGTGACAGAGCCCGCACCACAGTACTCCATCACCAACTGCAGGAAGGGGAACACAACACACCTTTACCACAGCATGGACAGGGTGCCCGCAGAGATATCACGTGCAAACACCCACTCCACCACAATCAAGGTGTGGCAAACTACATGTGATCTTCTCGGATGCCAAGTGATATAAAGTCTGATTTCCTGAATCACACACTTTGCTGAAAAAAACCTCAGTAGTGCTTCTCTCCTATTGCAGGTGTTTTTGAGGTTTTGGGGGGGTTTGGTTTGGGGTTTTTTTGTTGAGTTTTTCTTTTAGAAACTACAAAATCAGAAAAAGCAGAGCTAATTGCACTGAAAAACAAGGGAATTCTTCCAAAATTTGAAATTTCTCATTTTGCTGCAGAGCTTCAAAAATCTTGCAGCCAAAAAAAAAATATGGAGGATTCATTTTTCCTCTTTGCTTTATTACCAATTCCTCTCTTCCCTTTTTTATTTTCCAATTGAAAAAAAGCAGAGGAAAGCAACAAGAAAAGAAGAGGAGGGGAAGAGGACAAGCTCTCTTTTACTTTCATTAAAAAATAATAAAATTCCAGAAACATTTAATTTGGCAAAAAAACCCTCAAACAACATATCAAAATGACAGCACAAGTCACAAGTATCACAAGACACTTTATGCCCATCCTCAAAGGAAATCATAGGGGATGGAAGACGTGTAGGGAGGAGCAATTTGTCTCTTTTATATGTTATTCTTCAGAACCATGACTTCAGAGTTCCACTGAGACGGAGTCCAAGCCAAGCATACTGCAGCTCTAAAGAAAGGAGCTGTAAATCTGATGAACAGAAATGACACTGAACACTTACCCAGAGCTGATCATCTTGGCCTGCAGGACTTTTCTTTACAAATGCGCCATAATATGTTGCAATATTCCGGTGATGGGAGTACTTTTTTAGCATATTTATCTCCAGTTTGATTTCCTCCTCTTCATTCTGTAGCAAAAGAGAGCAGAAGGCTCCTTAGGTGACCAAACATCACTGAGCTCCTGGGCTGCCCAGAGCTACAGGGTAACCTCTGCCTTTGGAGGTTTTCAACACCCAGCTGGAACCAGCCCTGAGCAACCTGGTTTCAACCCATGGCTGACCCTGCTTTGAGCAAGAGGGTGGACCACAGACCTCCTGAGGCTCCCTCCAACCTGAGTTATCCTGGGATTATGAGACTGCAACTGAAGGACAGGCTTTTAAACCGACAACTGAATCAACTTAATCCATCGGCCTACAACAATGAATTGCTAGGGCTTGACCTAAAGGATGACAAATGTCCCAATCTGGGTATAACAATTTCATATTGCCTCCTTAGGGGGCTTAGACAGGACCTATTTACTCCCCCATCTGCGGTTTCTGTATGCAGTAATTTAGTCTTGGAGAAATGAACCAGATTCAAATATAAATAAAAACATTCCTAACACTCCATTACTGAATACTTGGAAAAGCACTTGGTGCACACATCAGCCAATTTGTCTTCCCAGTCCCGTGGAGGGTCTTGCTGGGAGAAAATCAAAGCCAAGAAGGAGACTATTTGCCACAAATCAAACTCCACAGCCAGTGCAGGGTTAGGATCTGCTTCTTCCTTCCAGTTGGGACGCTACCACACCTGGACCATGGAGTTTTTTCCCCTATCCTACCATCAAGCCATTAGTTAAGTCTCTGGCATGCCGGGGCCAGCACACCCCTCAACATCTCCTTCCAGCCGCCAACTGTTTTGCCACTCTCTTTGTTTCAGCCTCTTAAGGGCACACATTCTCTTCTGCCCAGTACAGCACCATGCACAATAAGACAACAAATGGAAACACAAGTTTTAATAATTACATCAGAAGGAAATGCCCTTTTTCAGAGAGAATTGCCTGATCTGAAGAGGTCCTCTCAGCATTAGCCTGGTTGCTACGTTGCCTCCAAGAGATATGGTGCACAATACCCAGTGAAACGTGTGTAGGTTTTGCTGTCTCATTTGCTTTAATAGGAAATAAGTGGTGCTGCAAGGTATCCTTATATCTGTTAAAAGGAGTATGACAAAGCTGAAAATTAATTTACCTTGCTGCAAAACACCCCGGTCAGCACTTACTAGCAGAAGGGGGAAAAAAAAAAAAAGAGGCAGCAAGAACAGCTCAGCCCCACAGGACATTTTTCTGCACTTTTCTGCTATTTTCCAGTAGCTTTGCCATCGAAGCATTCCTTTAACCATCACAGCAGACTTCTTACAAAAACAGCTGTGTTGTCCTTTCTACCTGTAGCAAAACATCAAAGCCTGACAGGATGAAGCCAACTTCCCTCAAGCATACACATATTATGTATCTTATTCAACCCGACCACACAAAAATCATTCCCAACAGAACAGAAGGGATCAATAAGTTTTTCCCAGTAACATCAATCCACAAGAGACACGATACCAGACCACAGCCTACTTGTCTTAAGCTTTAGGAAATGGGAAATGTAAAATAATTCCACTTGAAGCAAAACGAGATATTTCAAGTTTCAGAACAGCTCCTTGTTGAACACAGGCTCTCAAGCTGCACATGTTACACTTGATATTTCATTTGTCTTTTGGTTGCAATTAAGGAGAAAGGAGGGCCCTTAATCCTCAGCTTGATACAGCCCTCGATGTTGTGTGACTTAATTAACGAAGGAGGAGCCCGGTGCAGCATCTTGAGTCTCCAAGAGAAATCAGAGCTGACTCCCAGTCAGTATGCAGGGAATCCTCCATGAGCAAGACCCTATTTCTCTCTGCACTTGGCCAGGGCACGATCAAAGGGAGCTGAGAGCTTGTGCTGATGCCTTCTGGGAGGGGAAACAAGGCTTTAATCTCTTTGGGACTCCAAACAGTGCACATGAAAGGGTGGAAACAGGCAGGCGAGGAGGAGGCAGAGAATAAGGAGATGAGAACCATCACCCTGGACCTGACCTCAACGGTCCTGTCACTGACAGAAGTTTCTGGTAATGGATCTTTGGGGAAGAAGGGCAGGAAGTGGGACAAACAGGGAGGACTTTCCCTCCTCCCCTTCTGTCCCTCCTGCATCCTGCCCACTCCTTCTGCTAGGGCAAACAAACATGTGGAAAGGCAACATTAATCTTTGGTAAAGGCCTTCCCGAAATTACTTAAGATCTCTTCAGATCTTAAGGTTTTGGGGTTCTTTAACTCTGCTGATCTGCAAGAACTTTGTGCTGGTGCAGCCCAGCTGAAAAGCTTCCCCTTTACACCCTCAGCACCAGCCGGCAGCTTTCACAAAGTTCCCCTTGGGCAGCTGGCAGATCTCAGCCACTTCCTCAGAGCTGTTGCCTCTTTTACATCTCTTCTTCCTTTGTCCAGTTAATTTCCTGGATGTCAGAACCATGCTGCCACAGCTCTTACCCATGTACTTTCCATTCCTCTGCAGTCTCGCCGTCATGTTTTTAAAACAAAGATAAGCAGGTGCCTGTTTGTGAACACAGCTGGATTACCAAGTAGGCTCTTCCACACCCACTGGCAAGAGTAAGGAGTAGCTGCATGGGTGTAATGCTCCTTTCCTATTACCAGCAAGATGATTCAACTTCTGCTTTATCTCCTGTCCTTGCCTATTTACCTGCAAGGTTGGATCCTGCTCCCTCCTAGCACCTGCCTCTTCTTCCCTGGCCCATCCCTGCCTGTAGAGGCAGCTACGTGTGCTCACGCACTGCTGGACACTGCTCAGGTAACAGGACGAGTGCTTTGGGAAGACACTGTTTAGATCTGACAGTGGGCTGTCCTGCTGAGCCCCACCACTGCTGAGCAGAAACCCTCTGCACCAAACCCTTGCACCCTCCAAAGACAGAGATGTGACTTCAACTGTCAGTCAGTCTGTAAGGTAAAGGGCTATACAGGATAGCAGGTGGGCATTTCACAGTCAGCAAGTACTGTCTTCCCAGTGCTTGAGTAAGTTTTCCAAAAATTACTCTATTTCACATAGAGAAACCAAGGCAGAAGGGTAAATGTGACCGAATCTGTCCCATGGGCCATGTCTCGGACCACCCAGGAACTGAACCTGGACTTGTTAAGTCTCAGTGCTACATACACCCTTCAAGCAGGGTGACTGGGGACAAAAGCACCCTCAACTTTTTCAGTGCAACCACTTTCCACCACACCTCTTGTCAGTGTTACCATCAGCCATGTTTCCCAGGGGTCTAGAAACCTGCTCATAAATCATGCTGCTTAAGAAAGGGAAACAAGCTCGCAGATGTGCAGGTGCAAAAAGCTGTTTGCTTTCACAAACCAATGCATTTCTGAGCACAGAGATGACAGGTTTGTTGATCAAAGGTTATTTTTGAAGCTGTGGGCCTATCCGCAATGACATTAGGAAGCAAAGAACTATAAAGCACACGCCTCTGACCTCAGATAGAAACAAGATCATCAGCTGATAAATACTCCACCAAGAGCCTTTAACTACTGGGGCAGTTCTAATAACAAATTTCCCATCTAAACATTACTTTGCTATCTGGAAAGACTAAAAGCAAGGACAGACAGAGAATGACCTGCTGCAAAAGAGTTCTTTGATCACTTACACCTACAGCTGAAAAGAAAAGCAGGAAGAATCCAAACTCTGCAAGCACTCTGCTTGCTTGGCACTGTCAGATAACAGGAAGCAGAGCCTGCGAGGAGAGGCACATGAGTGCACGTTGCCATCAGCTCCCCTTCAAGCATTTCAAAGGGCTCCACCATAACATGACACGGCAGCGCTTCCTGACAGATGTTCAGAGGATCCCACAATGACCACAGCATCCTGCTGCCACTCTGAAGAAACTGGCCCAGGGCTGCAGCTCATGACAGCAAAGGGCAGATTGGCTCAGTTCTTGACATGCCCCAGATCTTAGAGCTGAACAATCACAGCTGGAGCTGGGCAGGGAATTTCTGATGAAGTTAATTCCTGGTGGAAAAAACATGTAAATTTGGTGAAACAGAATCTTTTGTCGGAAATGTATCTGTTGTGATGAAACATTAGCTGAAAGACTTCTTAGGTTGGATTTTCTAGTGATGAAAACATGCTGCTGGGGGAGAGAAACCCACTACAGCATATTCAAGCAGCAAGTAAGTAGCTCAGACCCCTAGGATACAAGATATCCTTGTTCAATCCTACCTTCTCCCAGGTCAGCCAACAGTGACCTATTACTGAGCAGGTCAGTGACCAAACCATCACCAACCCACACTGGCACGGGGCTCTGACAGGCTCAGCCATCGGAGCTGCTCCACCTTGAAGAAGAGAGATCTACTGTAGGCTTGAACCAGGGAGTCCTCAAAGCAGGTACACAAATCAAAAGGCCACTTCAAGCATTCAGCTCTTCCCCACATTTTTTTTGGAGATGGTTGAAGGGAAACAGACTGCATTTGTCTTGACTTTATTTTTTTTTAATCTTCCCATTTTCTAGCACATGAAATTTTCACTCCCTAAGAAAACTGTTCCCTGTGCAGTACTAATCAGATCATATAACCACTCAAAGAGGAAAATGGCCACAGGGGCTAGAGGCCTCCTGTCTCACTCAAGCAGGTTTGCTATGACAGCTTCTATTTCTCACAAGCCAAACTCCATGTGAGTTGTTACTCTCAGGTGCAATTTATAGGCAGGACACTGGAGATGAGGATTTCAATATTTTAAAGACTTTATTTAATGCCTCAAGCTAGCTTTTCAAGACCAAAGGAGCAGAAAATAACTTAAACCTGAGCAGACTAACAATGCAAAAAGAAATACTGAATCCTTGACAGGCTCTGAATTTATGAAGAAGACTGAAATTCGGGAGATTGAAGATTTCTACACTGCAGTTAGGACCCACTGCTGCTGTGAGAGGCTTCAGTAACCAAATGCTATGAAACAGAGAAAAGCTAATGGTATTTCACAGGAGAACTGAACTTCAGAGAGGCCCTGGACACATACAGCATCAGCCTCAGCTGTACCCATGCTCCTACCTACTGCAACCACAGAGCAGGAATGCATTTGCTTCATCCACCCCATCCACTCTGTGCTACAAGAGACCAGCAGCGTGGTCCCTGGCCAGACGGATCAGCTCAGGAGGCCAGCAGTAACCCCATTTCTTGCAGCCATGTGGCTCACCCTGAGAGCTCTGGGAATTTCCACGGAGGTGTCTGAAGGGGTCAGAACCACAGCTGCCAGCCCCACCCTGCCACTGTACACAGCCACCCATGGCCCGATGCACTGGGAGCACTCGGGGCTTACTGTAACACACCAAGCTCTGAGATGTGGTGGCTGAGGAGAGGACAACCCCAGGGCAAAGCAGACAGCTGCAGAAGGAACCAGCAGCTACTGAATCACTCCTGCACTGGCCTCCCAACATCACACAGAGGCATCACCAAGGGCCTGGAGGAAGCCGGCGCTAAAGCACAGGACTGCATGCAGGTCTGCCAGCCTGTGCTCCAGCAGCAGGAACACTGCCAACCTTGCCTCACCAAAGTGGAAATAACAGCAGAAAGCCTTGCACTCACTCTGCACTGAGGTCAGAAAGCAGAAATGCTCAAGTACAGCTGAACTGGATTTCTTCAGAGTTTAGCTGGGGAAGAGCACCAGGGAAACCCCTCCAGGTGGCTGCACCAACATGCTCACCGCTCAACTCTCAAACCGCCACAACTGCTTTCACGTTAAGTGACTCAACATGAAAACAGCACGATCTGTTACCATTGCTCCTCAAGCAATGGGACAGGTTCCTCAGTATGATGCTGGCTCTCTTGCCTGCAAGAAAGCAGCAAATCAGACCTAAACAGTTGGGTTTTGTTCCCAGAATCACACAAGTCTGTCAACGTAAATTCCTGAAGCTGGAACACAGGCTGTCCTCCATTTAAATTTTGTTTCCAAGCAAGCAGACATTACTTGATGCTATAGTTTGTTGCTTACACACAAAGGAGACTGTGTTATGTATAGCAAAGGGAAGGAAATCTTTCCAAGGTTCCCTTCCTGCAGATTTTGCTTCGATTGTTTCATCAAGGAAGGGACCGTCACTGGTGTTAACACGAACGGCCCACAAGTGACATCTTTGGCCAGCCCTCATGCTCTGTTGACTGACCAGAAAGCATGAAAGCAATCCATCCAGAAGCTCTGGATTACTTCTGAGTCCCTGCCAGGATCTGTCCTGTCAACTCCTCTGTCAAAGCACTGAGGTGCTCTGATCTCAGGAATCTGTCTGTGACCCAAACCCTAACCCCTCTCCCTTCCAAAATCCAGCAGCTTCATGTTTGGTGACTGCCATTTTTTAAAGCCAAAGCACCTGATAAAATACATATATAGAGAGAGACAGAGAGAGAGAGAGCTAAAAGCAAACATCCTACCAACCTCTGTAGCACTCATTTGAAAAGCACACCCTCCTCTGTGTGCAGAGAAGAGCACAACTGGCAATTCAGCTATGCAGGTGTACTTTACAAGGTAGCAGCCATAGCCAAACCAGCCCTCAGATATGCTACATAAAAGCATTACAGCAGCATCTAAGTTAAAAAAAACCCACAATGTCCCAATCAGACCACTTGCTGTTCAGAGCTGGATCCCTACACCATCAGTAGATAAAACTGTCCTGGATCCATTCTACGTGACAAGGCCCACGCAGACACCAACTTGCTCTGCTGTCTTCCAAAGCAATCAAAAGACATACAAAAACACAGGCAAGACTTGCTCGTGCTTGCCCAAAACACCACATGTGGATGTACCACTGGCAGACTTGCCCCAGAGGACTTGGCCCTGCTTTTAATTTCAGTCTATGTCTTCCACAATATCACAAGAGGCCCCTAACTCTATCTTGGAGTGTTGCACTGCATATCTATGCTGCCAGAGAGAATGGGGAGCTGGTCTTCAGCGAGACTAGGTGCGTCCTACCAACCCACAGACCTGCAGTGAACTCAAGAAGAGGAAGCGGGGAGTCTCCCCCACCCTGCTGGGGCTCAGGCTAACAGGGTCTCGAGGAGGCAAGCTGCTCTGCTACTGGTTGTGCTCTCAAAAGGAGAAACAAAAAATCAATACTTAGCAAGTTTTCTGACACCTTGTTCCAGCACTGACACCACTTTATAAATGTGAGCAGGGACAGTGCCAATTAAACTGTCTCCTTCTCTCATCTGTCAAACAACAATAAAAAAGTGCTACATTTGCATTTCTAACATGTTCCTGCTTGCTAGCTGTCAGGGCAGCTACTCTGAGGAATGGCTGGCACACGAGGGGAGAGGATGTGATGCAACACAGCAGGGGCAGCACAGAGCTACAGAAAATCTTTTACTTGCTATCTCTGGAAACAGATAATCTACTAGAAATAAGCAGGAGGAGAGTTCTCTTTGTTATTATAGACCTTCAAATTAAATGGCAATGGATTCCCTTATTGCTTTGTCACCCTTGGTCAGGTACAACTGAAAAATCTGGTTGTATTAACACCTCTCACTACTTTATAAAACACAAACCGGTGCTCAGCAATCATAATTTATACCGCTGGATCACCTTTTACAAGCCTTCTCAGGATGTGATTATTTATTTTTCCTTGCAGCTTGATAACAACTTTATTCTTGGTTTAGCACTCACCTCGGTAACGCTCATCACTTTGATTGCTGCGAGCTGCCCAGTCTTAACATGGCGACCCTGTTAAAATAAATGACTGTAAGTAAAACACATATGCAAACCATGTATAGAGTAACAAATTAGGCACACAACAACAGGGCTGGAGCACTTGCTTTCCATCAAGTATCAACAACCCTTCTGTGATACAAAACTACCAGGATGAAGCTTAGTGATGTGTTATAAGACCCATGCCCTCACCATGCTCTAAAGTTAATCTTTGCAAGGTTGGATTTCCCCCTTTAGCACAGAGCAAGCAGCAACACTGGGAGACCTCTGCAGTCAGAGCACAACATGGCATGAGTTTAGGGGTCTCCATCCAACTCCTGTTCAACAGGTGCTGCCACCCCTCAAGCCTCCTCTTCTAGGAAATTGCAACACAGGCCCAGGGTGACCCAACCAGAAGAACCTTCTTCTCCTGCACTGCCAGGCTCACACGTGCTGGGGAAGCAAGGCACTGAGTAGCTGGCACTGTCCCCATTTCCACACCCTACATGTTCTGGTTCACCTCGAGGTAAAGAGAAAACTCCAGGTTTCAGTACATTAATCTGGCAACCTGTATGCCAGGAAACTAAAGCTGTATGTAATTTCTTGCCTTTTTCTTTTTTGTTAAAAAAGGCTTTTTATTCTGAAGTGCTTAGTCTTTAAAATTCTTACTGCAGCTGAATTAACTATATTTTAGCTACCTGCCAAAAAGCATGCAGAGGCTTTTGTATTTAAAATGTCATCTCCTACAGTGATGGGAAGGAACTCTCCCTGGGCTCTGACTGTGTGCGTGCCTACGTACACACACACTTCACTAGTGAAGTGCCCACACTCCACAATCGTTATTAAGCAACAGATAACTGATAATTTTAAAGTAGGTAAGAGGCTAGTTTTTGAAAACAAAGCTAGGAAAAAGGAGGTAATAGGGAATAAAACTATTAGAAGAACAAACTGGATACTGAGACTGGCAAAATGCTGTTCACAAGAACGTGTATGAAAAACGCAACCAGGAATCTTGCTGTAAATTGCAGTTTCTTGGCTTGGTTAGATCAAGTTGCTCAACAGAGGCCACAGATGCAGAGTTTTGCCATGATAACCAACACTAATCTCATACTGGAGGATAGCATCAAAAGATATGTATGAACAGGGCACTGGCTACACCACATCGTAACTCCTCACTTCCATCAAATGTTCAGAAATGGGTTTGAAGCTTGGAGACTGCAATTTTGTTCCTGAAATAGTAGCGCCTGCAAAGCTGTATATCAAAATAACTAACTGACAACAGTTAAGTAAGCCGTAAGAAATTTTGGAAATCAAATATAAAATGCTGCAGTTTGCAGACAAAATGATTTGCAGGTGCAATTTACACCTGTAAAATTAAAAGCGAGGTTGATGTAATTTTAAAACCTGGGTCCTATCTGCACAAAATTGCATATGAGTGTTATTTCTAAGACTAAGCAATTTTGCATCAGAGAAAAATGATTCCTCGTTCTCAGGCGATATGTCATAGTCATGTTTTCTTTTACAGAAAACCAAATCCTGCTGAGTTTTTGTATATTTCTAAGTGGCCTCTTTCCATGGAAGCACTCCTGGGGTTGCAAAGCTTTTTCTCATAAACTAGAATGATAGGATTTATACATTATCCCAGACCTCAGGAGGAAGGCAAATGGATGGAACACACCCTCCCCAGGCCCACGAGACACACATCACCATGGCTGAGTGCAGATGGGCAATGAAGAGCACTAGCTCAACAGATGCTGGTGTTTGGTCAGCATCCATCCCAGCTGACGTCAATCCAAGCTTCCTCTGCACAGCCACAGCTCCTTTGTTGGAGTCCATTGTTTGCAAATGTTTCCAGGCATTGAATGTCTTGGCAATATAGTGAGAGAGGGCCTTCCACAAAATGCAGTCACGCTAGACACACTGGCACCCTGATTTAACTCCAGTGTTTGTCTGGAGTCAAGTATGCTGATAATTCCCTGTCTCCAGCCACCACACTTAGCAGGCGACCAACCCATCGAAACGAGTCTCTCCTGGGCTGCAATTCTGCAAATGAGGATGTCAAGAATCAACACTGATTTTCATAATTACAATGAAGCATGGGGATGTGCTTCTTTACTAAAAAAAAATAAAATAAATGAATACTAGGCTAGCGTCACACTTGATACTGAATATTCGTAAGAACAATAATTTGGCATTCGGTTTCGATTTCAAAGCATGGTACCTGGTCAAATTGTCCCTCTCTGTAACAGACAGCTGTTATTTTGCAGCCACAGTTGTTTCCACTGCATGCAAACCTGCTGCTCTCACTCACTTTTACCATTATAAATGAGAATATTAAATCCCCCAAAGGAGGTTTGAAAAAACAAGCATTTATGGGAAAGAAAACAGCAAGCCCTTTTGTTTTGTAGGTCGTGATTCACCTCTGCACAAATGTGTCTGCATTAACTGAGATGCACAACTCGGTCCTGCCCCCGCCTTCCCAAAAGCTCCCATGCCTGCAACTGGGCTGACTGCTGGATGAGAGGAGCTTAGTCTGTACAGAGAGGGTGGGATCATGCCTTGTGCCTCTCCTCAGTGCCCTACCTTCCTCACACTGTACAAAGTTACTACCAGCCTAAGGGAAATGCACAGGCTCACACCCAGCCATCCCTCTGCACAGGCTCACCTGCAATAATAAATACTCTCTGTATGGGTAGAGCAGCCTTTACATGGAAGTAAATTCTGTTAACTACATGCATTTCACATCTTTATGTTCTTTTAGACCCCTTTATCCTGGAACAAAATAGAGAGTGGTTCAATCCACCAGAGAATCCAAACCCTTTCTCAAGAGGCTGAAAGGAATGGGGCAGTAAAAACTCATTCCTGCTGGTTGCTCTAATTCTCAACTCACAACAGTTTATTTTCAGCAATTGCTATCACACCTTTTGAAAAGCCTTCCATATTTCTCAATTGTATGAAGCTGGAGAATCTCATCTGCCCTCATCATATCAGTTTGTGCAGGGTAATACAGAGGGCTGCAGGTTAACCTCATAAAAGGTGTAAGCATATTGATATCGTTACATCTGCCTTTCAAGATCTACAAGGGATGAATTAGTTTAAAAGTGTGTATTAAAAAAGAAGTATCTTGGAGAGTGTAGCACAATATGTATCCACAGCTATACTTCTTTATAAAAGCATTTTCATCATGAGATACTAATTTTACTGCCTTCTTGGCAGATTTATTTTGATTACAGTTGTGCATTTTCCCAAAGTAAAGGATTCATTGTTATTGTAGAGCAATACATCTTAAAGGTCTCTGCACCTGTGAATGTATGCAACAAAGTGGCAGAGTTACACAGCACACACCATCATTTCTCCTTACCTCTGACACAAATAAAACCTTTCCTTCAAATATTGCCAAAGGAGAAGGTTCAGTCAGTGGAGACAAAATTATCAGAGAATGCTGGAGACATCCTAAATTTCACTCCTCCTCCTCCCCAGGATGTCACTGTCTATTCAGTGAGTTATGAAAATAAAGGGCAGAAGCAAAGCCACCCAAAAGCTCCTCCACACACCAGCAGACCCTGTAAGCAGTGGTTGCACACTGGCACCCAAGTGACCTTGGCCCCACCACCCAAAAAAGTGAGTGTGCTACTGCAAGGTTCCACACTAAGAGGGCTGAAGTTCTCAGAGGATGTGTGGAGAAAAACCATCAATGCTCATGCAGCTTATCTGAGCAGGGTAACATACTCCACATTGCATATGCTTTAACACACAGATCATGATTGTGCTGACAGTCAGAGCAAAACCTCACAGGTTTGTCTCCTTTACATTGGTTTTTCAAACTGTTTCGAGTTTCTCTCTAAAAGTAGTAAACATCCTGAACCCAGCCCTGGGCTTCTTGTACTGAGACTAGTGCCTAAGTAAGGAAAGGTTTCAGGGCCTAGCCCCTTATTTTTGCATTTATCAATAAATCTCAGAGGTTAGCCAGAGTTCACGGGAACTCACACTTTGCTACTCTTGCTGAAGCCACAAGGTTGAGCAAGTTTGAATTGTTTTGAGAAAGGTGGTGTTTTGATTTTTGTTTAAAGCTCCTAGGAGTAACTGGCTGTTTCAACCATTTCCCAGCCAAATGAGGACAGTGGATGCATTTACTTCCAGTGAAGAGACATACAGAAGTTCATGCCTTTTGATTTAATCCAAAAAGGGAGGAAAAACAAGGGGCATTGCCCTCCCAGCCCTCTGTGCACTCCGCCGATGCCCATCCTCTCCAAGTCATTATGGCAAATCAGCCTGTTGTGATTCAACATCCTTCGCCACACATTTCCTCAGAAACTGGGCAGAGAGCAGGAATGGTCTGTGGGCCCATTTCACTAATAAAAGGTTTCATTTAACACCCAAATGCTTAGTTTGTGAGCAGGTTTCATCTCAGGAGAATGCAGCCAAAACATTCAACAGCCATCTGCAAGTCATCCATACTCCCACCCAAGAATATCATATTAAATGTTATCAAGCTCATACAGAGCTTAGGCATGAACAATTGTGAAGTTCAATGACTTCTAAAATCAAAGTTCTAGCCTACTTTTTGATGAGGCATCCAAGCTGGAAGAAATTCTCCCATTAGCTTTGAGTCCAGCTAAATTTCTTGTCTCCTCCAGAATATATTTCAGCATAAAGTCTGCTGCAGCTGCCAGTTAGTCACTACGGTAACATTCAGCAAACCTGGAGCCAGCATACACATTTTTCAAATCTGCATACTGCTCATTGCAGCCACATTTGTGGAAGATGCTTTATGCCAAAGATCTGGTCCTGATGAGCTCTAACCATGCATTGTTTCTTCAGGGAGATATACACTGAACAGGACAGACTGCTCAGTGCTATTTCTATTGGATATGTATTTATCTTTTTAGCAAAATTAGATATAGGCACCACTTATCTATGCCCTCTACTGAAGTTCAAGACATGTATTTTTCTATTTACATCAACAAGAGCTTCAGCATTAGCAGTCAAGTTATTAATTGATGAAGGGGCTTTGCATGAATTAAGTATATTTACAAAAAGATGCACTCAGTCATGTACGACACCTTTTCCTGTTAGGTCTAACAAAAATTTGGGGCAGTCCCTTGCTTCAGCCACGATTACAACCAGAGACCCAAGGTCCCACTGACACACCGCTGAGACTGTAAGGCAGTGGGTCATACGTAGAGAGAGTTTAGTCTGACAGCTTCCCTCCCAGGTCCTACACAGACCTCTCTTCTTCCTTAGGCTGGCAAACAGCTCCCACCAGCTTCCCTCCCCACTTGCAGTCCAACAGATTTGAAGGGGGACAACTGCATGTCCAGACGATACAACCCAGCTGTACTGTTACAGTGCTGCACACCATGCCAAGGCAGCCCACGGCGGTCCCATCACACGCTTCCTTTTTGGCAACAGGCGCTCATTAATGTCCACGTGTTCCTGGCTCTGTCTGATGCAGCTGTCCCCATTTAACTGCCACAGGAAAAAGCACACGTGAAGGGCAGGGATTGCCTGCTGAAGGATACCAAGGCAGCATGACGCTGGTGGTTGTCACTATGCAAAGGTCTCCATCTGTGTCCATGTCCCATCTGCATCCAGAAGCACACCCCTACTTTTCCCTCCCTTAAAAAGCAGCAGTTTTGGCAAGGCTGTGAGGTGCCTATGTGCAGGGACACCGTCCAGATGCCAGAAGCTGCTGATGCTTGCCAGTTTGCACCATTGTGCCCACACAGAGGGCAATTTCACATCGAATACCCTCTGCCATCAGGCACACACATGTGCAGTGCATTTTGGCTGCACAAACAGCTCACGACGTCTGCACAGGCTGTGGGACTCCAGGTGACCCTTCACAGCACTGCCTGCTGGTGTCATCCAGAAAGTTGGCAGATACCACAAATTTAAATCCTGGGACCTTCTCTGGATATTGAAGGTTTGTATTTGAAAGCAAGATCTGGCTGCTGGAAGGGAAGGGCTTTCAAGGCCAGAGGACTTTCTCACCCAGAAGCATTTATTATGGGATAAGCAATGCAGGCTGTGGCCACCCGCCCTTTGGGAGCAGGGTGAGGGCACAGCTGTTTCGCTGCAAGCTCTTACTGAAAGTGAACTTCAGAAAGCAGGTTTCCTGTTCAAAACCCACTTATGAACTTTGAAGTTTGAGCCCATCTCGGGTAAATCAGTGTGAGGCCCTGTGGTTGCTGGTAGACTGCCAGCTCAGCCTTCTGTGCCTGGGAGCACAGGACCCCACCCTTTTGCCCCTCTCCTCTCCACCCTTTCCATCCTGGTAACGCAAGGAAAGCCTTTAAGGGACTATGCATCAAATGAACAATGATCTGCATAGGGATCCAGGAAACCCTATGTCCTATTCCACATGACCTTAACAAAGTCACAATCCTTCTGTTTCCCTTTCCACCTACACAGGGCTTTCCTACTCAGACCCATCTCTTTAGAAGACATGAGCAACGTTTGATATCACCAGCCTGGAAACAGCAGCTTTGCCTGCTCACGCTGCCCATGAGGCCACAGTGTGCTTCCCCTGAGCACGCCCAGTGGGTTAGCATGGCAGGGGGGAGGACCCCAAGAACATAAAACCTGCAGATATGCTGCTCTTGCACTGCAGTTTAGACACAGCCGCTGCTGTACAGCACACGGCTGTCCCTTGGGGTCATGACTGACGTAAAGGGGTGAACTGGATTTGCACATCTGGGGCTGTAGTGTTTTGGTGCTGAGAAGTGTCACCCGAGAAGACAGTTTGTAGGAGAGCTCTATCACGAAGACCAGTCTGTAATCCTGGTCCCAGCAACTGGTACCATGTGAGACAACCCACTGTAGTCACGGCTAGAGATCCTCAGCTAAAAATACAGCAGTAATGAAAGCTTGAAATGAGACAGGAATACATTCCAAGGAAGAAGTTATTAAGAGTTTGGAAGCTTATAGCCTGTTTTTGTTAGTTAATGGTCTGAGGCAGAGCTCAAGGTCAGTCACGCACTGAATTCCAGACACGATCCATTACATTGTAAACTATGACATGCAATCCACATCAATTCTGAGTTTAAAAAAACAAAACAAAAAAGACAAAGCCCCCAACCCACCACAACACACATCAGCTTTGGGCAGATAATTACCAGTTTCAGAAAGTCTTTTTTTTTTTTTTTTTAACCCCATGAAAAATTCAGGACACCAGCCAGGTGGGAATGTGGCTATAATTTTGATTACAGCTTCATCCTTTTAATCATGCAACTCAGGCTGCAGAAAGCCTACTTTGTTTGACATTATAAAGTCTTGCTGGCACTTCTGTCACAACATCTCTGGATGTCTGTTGTATGATGGGGATGTAAACCAAAGAATTGTATCACCCTACAGCATTTCTTCTCTTCTTTGCAATACTGGGAGATGCTGAGATTTGGAAGCCTGGGGACTTCCACAGCGACTTCTGTAAAACCACAACCCAGACACATTGCCTAAATGCTGACCATGTGGATGCAACACATTTGCCCTTTCACCCCTACATTTGGCACCCAATTTCCAGGTAGTTCTAGGTCTCACCCAAACCCACTTGGCCAGCACAGCCAAATGTTGCATTTGCCCTTCCTTGTCCTCCACAAACACCCTCCTCCAATGGCAACTAGAGAGCTTCCTCCACCATTAACTCTGTGCTGTCGAGAGGAAGAGCGCGCTTCAGCATCAGAACAAGCTCCTGACATCACCGCTTCAGCAACATAAAGGTCCTCCATCACCCTCAGACTATCCAACATTAGACACTGCTAGTTAGTCCCTTAGGTTGTAATGGGACTGCTTGATTGACTCAGACTTAACACTGCCTTCAGAACCAACCATAAATGTCTTCTGACCAGTGAAGGCAAAATGTGTCACCCAAACACTACAAAACATGATCACCCTTGTCCACAGCTGGTCTGAGTGGTGACCAACATAAATACTAATACTCTGTAAATGATCAAGACATGCTCTTCAAGGTTTATGTTTTATTTTTGTCTCCTATATGCTAATTCCCACTCTACTTCATGATTAGATACGTTCCAAGAAGTCAGCTAAGATTTATCGCTTTCCGTATAGACCACACTATAAAGTCAAACACTACTTAGCATGCCCCAGAACTCATGTTGTAAAACATTAACAGTGAAGTCTAACACGTCTGCACATAGATATATAAAGAATGAAAGTTAATTAATAACACCCAGCACACTTTAAGACAAAGCATGTTACATTAATGAAGAAATATTAGAGATACATACTATTTATAAAGGAATGAAAAATTGTTCAAAAAAGTTATACTGCATTCTAAACAAAAAAGGATAATTTTGTAAAGGTTAGCAAATTTATATAACAAAAATGACCTGAATATGCAGTGAAAACCAAATTCCTTTCCTAGCAAAAACCACTGCCCTATTTCTGTACAGAACGGATCATCCTATCCCTCCCACTGCTTCTCTCCCTTGCCCTTAACTCAGAATTGGGTACGTACTTTGCACTACTCAAAGTGAAAATACTAGTTTTATAAAGTTGGGGGTTTTTTTTTAAATGAAGTTTTAGACATTTCAGGGGCAAGATGTTAAAAGAAAAATCTGGAATTTCTCTCAGGGCCTCTATTTGTGTCACATGCGTAAACAAACCAAAATATGATTAACTTGTAACACTATAGAAGACAACTAAGTTGACAGTGGTATAGGAGGACTTACCATATACTAAAATAGCAACACATCAGCCAAGAGGCAAGATTAAGATATGTTACTTCTATCAATCACTTAAGATTCTACCCAAGTCCACACTGGTTGGAAGGGAGGGATGGATAGGGTACCAGATCAAGCAACCTTGATCTCTGGAGGAAAAGGATAGTTTTTCATCCCTACTGCAAGTGTCTACAATACAGCCCTCACAAACTGCAAAACCCAAGAGGCACCAGAAGCAGTTTTTCTGTCCAGTTGGTTTTTTTTTTAAATCCTTTCAGTTCCTATTTCCTCCCATTGTACAAGTGGAAACACAGATTGTTTGCTTTGCCTAATGTTTGTCTGTATCTGACTGCAGACCAGTGGGAAAAGAAAATGAAACAAAGGAACAAATTCAAGCCCTTTCACAAACACATATTTTAGTACCCACGTTTTTGCAATGATCAGATTGATCAGATTACCATCCTCACGCAAAACACGAACCACTCAAGGCTACTGCATACTTGCATAAGACTGGACTAGAGATTAATCTTTGGGGATTTTGAACCCTGCTCCCTAAGAGGTCATTCACGTTGCGATTAGCAAGATCAAGCAAAGTACTAGGTACCTTTTGGAAATACCATGGTAGTAATAATATGAAGAAGGGAGTTTTGTCCTCTACTTATTTGAAGTGGGCAGTGTCTGCAGCAGAACAACCCATGTAATCGTCTGCAGCTCCACGCTCATTTGGAGGAATCTGGAAAGTACCCATTCCTGCAGCTTCTCTTTATTAAGCTGAGAAGCAGACATGATGCTTTAGTCATCCTACTGCCATCTGAAGTTTTTGAACATGAACAATGTGCGAAGGAAGAGCAGGAGCATTCCTCCTAGGGCTGGTAAAATCCCGGTGGCCCTTGGTGGGTAACGGTGGGACATTGAGAACTGCAGCACACAGCACAGCGTGCAGCTTGGAAAGCCAACTTCAAACTGCCACTGCTGCCGTGCTGGGGGCCAGTGCCGGCTGGGGATGCACAGGGTCACCAAAGGCACAGCTACTCCTGCTGAAGGACCAAATTCCCACCAACTTTGACTGAGCTGGATCTGGCCCAATCTGGTTTGTATCTGGAGATACTTCAGGAGGATCTAAGAGGCAGACAAGCACTCTGAAGCTCTAGCTGTCCTCTGTTTGGAAAGTCAGCCAGGTGCTTGACTTCAGAGTTAATCGCAAAGCCCCTGAGCTCCCATGGCTTCTCCTCACACCCCAAAGCCAAGCATGCGCTTTGCCAGGTGGCCTTGATGGGGGCTGCTACCAGCAGGGAAAGAAAAACAACGTTTTGAGGCCATATGTGGGACAAGAAATCAACTCAGACAGCAGCCCAGTGAATGGGAGGAGAGGCCTGAAAAGCAGGCCATGCAGTTAACCCCTTTTCCTCACACTCCATTTACTGGGATATAAAGGCTGATTTCTTTAAGCCTGTATTTAGTACTGGCACAAATAACAGTTTCAACAGCCTTTCCATTCATCCTAGGCTTCAGGGTTTGTCACGTCTCTGAACATCTGTTGAAACATGCCATTGGGTTTCCAGTCTGTCACCCCATCATGGCTTGTCACCCCCACCAGGGGCACGGAGGCTTTGCAGACACAGGAAACTTTCTTCTTCCAGGGGGCATTATGCCTTGGGGATGCCTGGGCTGGTGGGTCTGCAGGCAGCCAGCAGCAGCAGGGACCCCAGCTGCCCAGCGTGGGGTGGCAAGGACATGGGGGCAGGGACGTGGGACATCTGCAGCCCCACAGCTCCTCTTGCTGTGGGCAGGAGGGTTGCAAACAGCCCTGGCACAGAGCCAGCCCCGCTCAGCACCTGGGGAGCCCAGCAGTGATTTATGACAGCAAAGGTCTGCTGTACCAAAAGTCCATTCATCCAGAAAAATAAACAGTTTAGGAAAAAAAGCCTCAGCTTTTGGATAGCTCTCACTCTGCAGACCAGGGGCCATCGAGAAGCTAAATCTAGGGAGAGGTACAAATCCCTCCATGCCAACGAGTGTTCACTGCCTGACTCATGTGCATCCATTTACAGAAATACAGGGCACCAGAGACAATCTATACGCAGCACATCTCTGCTGGATGAAGTCACAAGCAGTTGAATGTGTCCCACTGGCCCCATCCTGCTGAAAGGAAGTTGGGGCTGGACTGCAGGAGGTGAGCTGATGGGTGGCCGGACTTTCAGAGCAGGAATCCCTCAAAGGAAGGGTTTTTGGCTCACCATCACTACAGAGCTCTGAAGGTCAAGCTGCACACAGCAATTACAGACCTCATGTTTTGAGAGTCATGGTTTAACTTTTTAAGTAACGCAGCCTTCCCAGACACATGCTAATAAAGGCTTTATTAGCCTTCTATCCCACATAAATATAACTCTGCGTGCAAATTAAGCTCTCAGCAATTATATCACTGAATTTTTAAAAGTCATTATAAAAATCCTTCAGCATTCTTGTGAACAGTAAGTGTAACACAGTTGAATTTTCCCTTGCATACACTGCAGAACATGGGTTAAAATGGTGTTGATGGTTTTTTTTAAAAAGGCTTTAAGTCAGGCAGGGAACACAGCTTGGACTGCAAGTTCCAGCCTAGATGAGGAGAACTACAACAATCTTAAAGGTGATTTACTTTTCCATTCCAGTTCTGCTGGTGTGTTTCTTACACAGATTGCAATATCATGCGAGCATGGATCTCTCTGCAGAAGCTGTGTGAGACAGTACACATGGCACTGCACAGGACAGCCCAATACTAGCCAGTGGTATTAAATGGGGTCTCTGAGCCTTTCCTTCATGGCAAATACCCTGCCTACAACTCCCTTCACCCAAGGTGAATCCTGAAGTCAATCTACTGAGCACCGCTGTCGAGTTCAGCAGATCTGAGGTTTGCCTAGGGAAAGGTCGTATTCACACACGTACAAAAGCCTTCACAGAGCATTTAACTGAGGAAAAAAGAGCATCTACTCGCAGGGCCTTTTCATTTGGCTCTATTTGATGCATCCTCTCCAAAACTAAAAAGGGAGCTAATGGACACGATTAGTCTGTGAGAAAATACATCCGTCTCCAGATTTCTGAATGAGCTCTGCAAGAGATGAACTACATGGCACTGATCTCGCAGCAGCAGTCAATTCCTATTTCCTTCCAAAATCCTATTGGCCAGATGGTCCACAAAACTCAAGGGAAAATTACTTAAATGTTTGGAAAGGCTTTCAGCATTAAGTTGGTCTCCAAAATGAAACCAGACTACCCTTCTAATTATTCTTAAAAGTAAAGTATACCTTGCTTTTCTAATTATATTAAGAAGGAGCAGTGCTTGCAAGTCCACTTTCCTAAAGAAAAAAAAAAACAAACAACAAAAATACCCGAAATCAAGAGCAGCCTTGGGGGTTTTTTTTTTCTAAACTGATCTAATCAGCTTTATACAGCAGAAGCCTGGCTGGCAAAGGTTCTTCTTTTGAGCAAACTATAGGTCAGATGTGCAGTAACAGTTCCTGAACAGCTACAAGCAGTTACTGTTCAACGCCATATCTTGTAGGTAACCATTGGAAGAATTGGTCACAAAAGGGACCAAGAGTTTCCTGCAATTAACCACTGAAGAGCTTTACTAGATTTCAAAACTCTCATCTCTTTGCCTTGCCCTGTTTAGACAACCCAAGTTCATTTTGTACAGTACAAGATGAAGTAGTGCACTATACAGTGAACTATGTATTTAAACAAAAGCAGAGCCCCAGTACAGGCTGGGAACCTCCCTGCTCCACCCCAACGCACTGCCAGCCATGCTTCTCAGAGGTTCCCTGCAGGGTTTCCCACCAACAGCTACTGATGGTTTCTCCTGCCACTTGGGTTCTTGCATAAAATTCTGGCTCCACTGAAGTCACCGGGAATTTCTGCTGTTGAATTTATTGGATCTGACTTTGCCCCATAAAAGGTCAAATTTCTCAAACAAAACAAATCCCACTTCGCACCAAGTTTTCCTCTTAGTAAGTTTACATTCAATGCTTTCTCTGTTGAAGACGCGTTCATACCGATCCCATCACAGGTTCGAGTCAGAGTTTGTGGCAGAAGAAGTTAACCTACGCAGTTATGGCAGTGTGTCCATTTGTGTAAAAGTACTTGATAACCAGCTGCACTACTGCTACCCAAAGTTCACTGACTACTGGAAATTAGTCTCATAAAGCTGCAGATGAAGGCCAGATGGAAACAGGGAACACTTGCTATTCTGACTGATTACAGACACATTTACATCCACAGGCATACAGATTTGCCTGGATTCCTCTCGTGCACGATTTGTCAGTTGGTACACCACACAAATCATAGACTGTGCCGAGTTGGAAGGGACCCATCAGTATCATCGAGTCCAACTCCTGTCCCTGTGCAGAACATCCCAAGAATCACACCGTGTGCCTGAGAACATTGTCCAAATACTCCTTGAACTCAGTCAGGCTTGGTGCTGTGACCACTACGCTGGGGAGCCTGTGCCAGTGCTCAACCACTCTCTGGGTAAAAAAGCCTTTTCCTGATATCAAACCCAAACCTCCCCTGATGTGAATGAAGCTTCTTCCCAGGCAGCAATGGCATCTCTGTAAACTTGCACAACACCATATACAATGAGGCCCAAGGCACCCAGACCCTGGTGACCCACAAAAGCAGGTCTCCACCACAATCTCCACAACTTTAGGTAAATCCTGTCCAAACAGTTCTGCTCCCAGGATCTTATCAATGCTTGTAAGTATCTACAGGGTGGGTGTCAGGAGGATGGGGCCAGACTCTTCACAGTGATGCTCAGTGACAGGACAAGGGGCAATGGACATAAAGTGGAGCATGGGAAGTTTCATCTAAACATGAGAAAAAAACTTCCTCACCTCAGATGACAGAGCACTGGGACAGGCTGTCCAGAGAGGTGGTGGAGTCTCCTACTCTGGAGACATTCAAAACCCACCTGGACCCGATCCTGTGCCACCTGCTCTGGGTGAACCTGCTTTGGCAGGGGGGGTTAGACCAGATGATCTCCAGAGGTCCCTTCCAACCCCAACTGTTCTGTGGTAATATGGACAAAAGTGCATGCACAGGCCCACAAACATATATATATAAATATAAATATTCAAAGCTGTAAGACTGAAATCCACTGGCCCAGCCCATGAAACTTCAGATGTCAATGAAGCTGCACCAGAACCCTTCTCATGACTCAGTTCTCATTTTCCAAGCTCTGAACCCTATATCTGCTTGCTTTTAGCTTGTAATGGCAAGGGCCTGTCTAACCAGTTGCATCACATCACAAAGCAGCTGTCAACAAAAGAAAAAAATAAAACAAACCAGCAAAACAACCTAAACATTCCACAAGGCACCCAGCTAATGCCAGCAGCTTGCTGGGGAAATGTGAAGTAGCAAGTACCTGAAGTCTGGTTTATATACAAGCTTTAAAAACCGGCATCTCTGCTTTAACATCATATTCTAATTGTATTCAGTTCAAAATTTACACTAAAAGTTTAACTATCCACAAGTTTCAAAAGAACTTCCTTTTGCAGCTTCTTTGCATATTCCGTCATCCACATGCAGGTGCCAAAATACACCACCAGCAGCTCATTGCTCCTCGGGATAAATCTGGCAATACGCGCCACAGAAAAATTTCGCAGGGTCAGCTAAAACTCTGCAGCATTGCCAATGCACATATTTAAATAACAGAAATTTAAATAACTAAGTCTCTATTTACAACAAAAGTGTCTTATAAAAAATAATAATCAAAGAGCATGTGAAAACACGATACCAGAAAGCCTAGCTCCCAAGTGCTTTGTATTGCCTTCTAGTTTGTGAACCTTTAGGCTCAGGGAGGGACATGGGAGTACAGGGAATTGCAAGCTTTCCCCCACTATCAAAGACAGAGGCTCAGCCAGGTTTCTTAAGAAAACAAGGCGTACGTGATCAGGCTGCCCTTGCATCCAACCATGTTTTAACCTGTCAGCCCATTTCAATGCAAATGACAGACAGATAGGAGTCTCAGAGATGATTCAATTCCTACGTGCCCTGTGAAAAGTGGAGATGGAGACAAACTCCTTTCCTCCAGAGAGGAGAGCTCCAGAGCAGGCTCTGCGGTTTCCTCCCAACGCTGCCTGCCAGCTGGCCAGCCAGGGAGCACACAGCCATCGGCAGCCAGCCACAGCACAGGCTGCTTCTTGCCCAAAGGGCAGCAGATAGCCACAGGCAGCAGCTGCAGAAGGGTCAGATCAGAGGGGGTGGCTTAGGAGGAAGAGGGGGTCATGGGTGTATGTGCTAGCAGAGATCCTAAAGGACTCAGCAAAAGAATTGGGACTGTCGAGGTCAGAGGTGGAGGACAGAATAAGAAAGGACCAACTTGCAAGCAACTGCATTTTGTTAGTTTTACTGTTTGGTTTTCCCTCGAAACCCAGGAAGTTTAAACAACTTCAGAATTTAACTTGATATATAAACCCACTTCTCATCAGTGCTTGAAGGCTACTACTTTCCTCTAGCCTTAGCATTAACATTGCAAAAGTATTGTCATGTTTGCACCACTGAGGCTTGCAGGAGATGCATATTTTTGGCATCTGTTTGCACAAGAAAATAACTGCATTCAATAATAGAAGGGTTATAGAAAACCAGATACCTAACAAGAAGGGGTCCTGAAATTAGTCACTGAGGCACGTTTAAGGATTGGCTCCCCATCACTGATTCTCTTTTGCCATTTACTTTGTAATCAAATGAGTGCAAGGTGAGCAAAAAGCACTAGCATGCCACTGTTAGCATTTTACACCCACTTTGAACAGGTAAAACAAATGACATCATATGCAAAGGGCTGGAAAAAATGAGTTTCCAAATAATTATTTTTAAAGACCTGGTTTGCACATGTGGTTTGACCTGGTTTAATTAGAAATGTAATTCCAGCTCAATTTTGTTAAGTGTGGACATGCTCACTGGCCTGTATCAGTTTAGTTCATCATTTCCTTTCCACTGATCAGCCACACTGGAGATCATTTTCCAAAGTGCTCATCTTTTGCATAACTCCATCTCTGCCCATGCAGTTTCACAGTGGCTTTAACAAAAGAAGAGGGAGATTAATGCCAAGTTCTTTGGGAACTCCCATTTATTTGCTACCAGCTTTTTCTTTTTAAAAGACTTTGGTTTAGGGAGGTCAACAATTAACACTGATTAAAAGGCTGACTGGTGTAAGCTTAGTATTCACACATCTCATGATCCAATGAGAACAGGTTTTTTATCACTAACTGGGATAGCAAATGTTGGCCACAGTCAGGGGTGGGTCCAGGCAGTGGTTTTTGCCCTCACAGCAGTCATATGTGAGAACACGTTTCTGTGGCAAGGCAACAACTTTCTACCTGCTGAAGCTTCCTTTTGTTTTTGCCAAGAAAAAAAACAGTCACGAAAAATAATGTAAGAAACTATTTTCTGCCAAACCTCAAGAGAGCTGTTGTTCTGCTTCATCACCTGCTTCAGGCACACACCCCATGATGTATCAGCAGCAGCATCCTCACAGCCCCATCCAGAGCACGAGTTAGACACGCTAAACCTCAGGAGCACATCCACAGAAATGAATGGCTCTGCTGATGGCAAACATGGATATGGCAAACAGTACAGTGGGAGAAAAAAATAAAAAAAAAAAAATAAAAATTAAGGTGTAAAGCCCTCTGCACCATCTCATTTATTTCATTGCTTGCTAATAAAGGTTCCTTCAGTCAGTGCTGATGCACAAACATGAATGTCTTCCTCAGCAGCCAGGACACGAGCCAGACGTGGCTTATCAGATCCCAACCAACCCCTGGAAACACACCTAGAGAACCACACAGTCAGCAGCCTGCCCTGGGGTGAGGAAAAATGCAGAAGCAACAGCTTCCTCGTTTCTCTTTCTGATCGTGCTCCCAGTTTTATAAGGAGATCCCTGGGAATGAAAACGCATCACACAATCTCTGGAGACTTTTCATATCACATGGTGACTATCAGCAGTGAACAGCTTAGATAACAAGGCACTGCATAATGACATTCATGGTACTTGCCTGGCAGTAAAGGAAGCCAGAAAGGAAGGAAAACCCAGTGTTGGCACATGCTCCCATAACAGGAGGGAACAACCCCTCTGGAAGCTCAGGCAGTGTTTACACACAACAGGATTCACCCATCCAGACTCCCCATTAATAATCACAGCTTATAAGGCACTGTGTCATCTCCATCCACAACTTCACTGGCACCTACAACCCCAGTCCAGCCCTCATCTAGCTCCCATGGGAAGGCTCAGCATTGCCTCAGTCGCAAGGGCAGTGGAGGTGCCTGGAGTCCCACAGCCAAGACTGTCAGAGTTGGTCTAGAAGCCCATCTCTGTAATACAAATAATTACTCTATTTTAATATTAATAACATCAAAAGGGAGAAGTCCAGCAGAACTCTGTAATGCAAACAACGCAGGATACACCAACCACAAAAGCTCAGAAAGCCAAGTTGTCTTTAATCTACTCACTATGACATTCGAAACCCATCTGCATGACAGACAGGACAAGTGCCACGCAGGCTCCGAGCATCACCCAGGGCTGATAAGGCCATTTTCTTTCATTCCTGGTCAGAGAACTGTGAATTTGGAAGAAGCAAGAATCCAAATGACATTACACAACCTAACCCGGAATTTGTTGTGACTATTTGAGCAGCCTCATGAATGCACTAGTGCTTTGCAAACACACAGAAATCACTCATGCCTGTCTGCAGGTGAAGATTCCTGTGCTAACATGAGAATACTCTAACCCTGACATGCAAGCTAGGGATACAGACCATGAAAAGCCTTTCACCAGGTGGGTACCTAGAAACTAACATGATGCAAAGAAAGGAAGAGAGTAACATAGGAAAGGGTGAATCCTAAATCCTCTCTAACCTTTATTCTCCAGCCTGGGGGATCAGAGACCTGCCCTTCCAGCCTTTGTTTCGTGACTTCCTCTATGCAAAACAGTCCTGACTGAAATCTTTCAAGTGTCCAAAAGAAAGGAAAGTTGGTGCATCTCTTTAGTCCTTCATCCTTTCTCTATTTTCAGGCATGGAGACTAGGCTACAATACACATAGCTTCTCCAAACGCAATCTCTTTTTCTGCCAAGGAAATTGTCCCAGTTGGGCATCCAGCAATCCGCTATGCTCTATGCACGTGCACACCTACTCAACAGCATGTGAGCCAGGAGCTCAACACATTTGGAGAACGTCAGACCTACTTAGGCTGAGCTGCACACGCACAAAAAGCCCAATGTATCCGGAGTGCTCCACATTTACTGGCACATACCACCTCTGCGATGTCCAAGCTGTCCCAGGCTTTGCAACTGCTGGGTTCACTGGGCACACCCTACTCCTCAAGTGTTAATGTGCCTGCCTGTGAAATCCCAGCAAAATCTGGCAGTCTTCCACCGGGAGAGATGATAAAACATATTCCAATGTCTCTGGAAACAAATCACCCTTCATCAAAAAGGAATCCCACAGGAGGAACGGTCTGGTGCACCCAAATCATGTATTGGTATTGCCTGTCCTCTTCTGCAGGGCAAAATGCACTCACAGGACCGGTTCCCGCTGTCAGCAGCTGATGAAAAGATGGAAGACTTCACCACAACAATTTGATTTTCAGAGCAGCAGGAATATGCTAGTCCACAATATCTAACTCTACCCTCTGATATTAATAAGAAGCAATCAGATATAATTTGGCTTCTGGGGGCAGAATGTTTCCAAGAAGCCCGTTACAATAAATACTTCATGCTGAACCGGAAAAAGCAAGTATTAAAGCAAAAACATTTTTTTCTGGCTTTTCCCCTTTTCCATATAACAAGACAACACCATGGACAATCTGTGTAAATAATACATCTGAGAATCCATTATCTGAGCCATATGCATGTTTATTTCATGTTGGTTTTGTTGCATATTTTAGTATAATTGTTCATAGGTTTAAAGCCAAGAGTAAAATAAGAGTAGACAAATCTACTACAGCAAGAATAACCAGTAAATTGGTCAGTCTTTTGCTATTTTCAGATACTAGGAAAAATCCATGCTAAAATTTAGCATAATAAACAAGAAAATTGGAAAATTTCTCAAATTTAGCAAAATGAATATTTTCAGAAGGCCACTACACATTTCTCTTACACCCTTTTCCTCAAAATATTTCCACTTTCAATAATGGGAATACAAGAAAAAAACTGATCTAATGTAGCAACTACACAACTGTAGAGTCAGGAAATAGAATTTAGGCAATTCCACTATTCAGCAAACCTCAACAAAACATCAGGATTTTGCCAACTAGTCTCACTTTTGGTGGTAAACATTCCTCACAGAATAGAAAGTCAGCAGAATTCACATTAATATTCACATCTTTATTTCGATAATGCCAAAGTTCTTCAGTGTGATAGTACCTTTTCTTCTCCGAGTATGCAGTCCTAAAGACAATCCACAAAATATTAGACATCCTGCTAAAATAAAGCGTCTGTTCAAATGACGCAAATGAAATAAAATGTTTTGATGTTTCTGAAGCAAAGTTTGAAAATGAAAGCCAGCTCATTTCTTAAAAATCCTCCCGCTAACATTTCTGTTGAACTCAAGATGTTTTGATTCGGGTGAAACTGTTTTCAAACAGCATGTTGTTCAGTAAGTGGCTGCTAACCAACTCTCACAGATCACCTCCGTAAGTACACTAATTCCTCTTAACCACAATCCCAAGACGCTTTGCAAAAACAAGGACTGCCTCCATTTCAATAGCTACAGTCAGGAGAGCTCCATTTCCAGCAAATTCATGTGTTTTCCAGCAATGACGAGAGGCAAAGGCAAGAAGAAAAGCTCCATCTCCTGAACTGCAGCTGCACACATCAACCCCTCTTACCTTTACAAAAAGGGGTATTTCTCACACAATGGGAGCACCTAAAAGCACTGCCACAGACCACATTCTAGCTACTACATATTAGCTACTAACATCACTTGTGCAGGGCACTGAAAAGGCCACAGTTTGCTACAAAGGCTGTCTTCTGGATTATTCACTCCCTAAGATCTCAGAAGTTACTGAAGTTTCACATTTTCGTGGGGAAAAGGGGATGGGGAAGAAAAGACCTTTGAAAAGGTGCCTCTAAAACAAATCTCACAAACCTTTCAGGGATCCCACAAAGTCAGAAGGTTACAAAGGCAGGCTTATGACACACAAGGGCTTTAAAAAAAAAAAGTATACTACAAACAGTTGAAAAACAGTTTCTTCTTTAATTTTATTCCCAAGATCCACATTCACAGAACTGTGCAGGCCAGGAAAATTACCACTGGCCAGCAGCCTGAGAACAGCTGAATGCCAGACAGGAAAAGCACAATTTTATCACATTTATGGATTTTACAATTGAAATTGGACATTACAATTTAAACTCACTTACTGGAAATTTCATTATGACAGGACAAGGGGCTGACCTGTGCCTACTGACCGAGCAAGCTGTTCGACCCCAGCTGACAATGCAAACTGGCTTTTAAACTCCATTTCCCCACAAATGCTTTGGAGGGCAGGATCAGCCATTGTCCCACCAGATTTTGCTGCTGTCTAAATAGCTGGGCTCCCACAATGCTCAGCTGTACTTGGCTTCCGAGGGCAGCAGGTGGACCCCAGCTGGGCCAAATGCTGCTTTCCTGCTGAGCACCGGAGCGGAGATGCTCCTGGGGAGCTCACAGCAGCATTGCCACAGAGCCCTGAGGAACCCGTGTAGCACTGGCAGACGTCACGAGATGTGGTCTCTGGAGGAGCTCTTCCCAGCAGCAAGCACAAAGACCATGCTGTTAGAGGTGCCAACTCTGCTGTCAGCTCTCTTGGCTGGTTGTCCAAACTGCCCCTCTTCCCCTGCACCCTGCATCACATGGAGCTGATGGTGCACACTGTGCTGGCCTGTTCCTTGCAGGGTAACCCAGAGAGCATGGAAGAGAAGCTGTGGCAATTGTCCATGGCACCGAACCACGCAGGGTAAAGCTGTAAGAACATACCTTGTGTCTCAGCACCTCCCATGCCCAGCGCTCAAAGTCTCGCTGCCTGAATTGGCAAACTTCTGTGCAACCTTCCCACAGACACAAACCAGCATGTGGTCTGCAGGACAGCAAATTACCAGGCTCACGACTTTGTCTGAATAACAAACAAAAACAATTCTTTACTGCTTCTGTTTGCTCCAGAAGAGCAGCACAACAAAGGGCTTGCTACTGCCGCAAGCTAGCTCCAGCCCTATCCCAAGCACTGCCCTAAGCTCAGGCATCGAGGATGTACGAGACCTTTCCAATGGTGATGTCTTGTCTGTGCAGACCATGGGAAAGGACAGAAGAGCAGCATGCACTTCAAACAGTTCTTTAGACCAGTTCATCACACTGTCAAGTTTAAAGCACCAAATGGTGGGTAAGTCCATGAAATACACATAACAATAATAATAAAAAAGACAAGCAGGCTATCAATATTTTTAGGAAACCAGCTGATACATTCCTTTCATTATGCTCTATTAGCTATAGCCCAGAGGTGCCAAAGGAGGACTTGGAAAAAATTATGTGCATCCTTCAGGTCATTAAAGCAGACCTGGAAAGTACCATTCACGTGGAGCTGTAAGAAAGAATCAGAGCCATGGAGATAAGGTGCTGTGTACTTGCAAGGCACTAAAGTTCTGTGATTCATTCAAAAAGAGGTAGAATTACTAAGACTAATCAGCAGTGGGAGTCATCTCAAGCATCTAGAAACAACACGTTAAATTTTCTGCTGTTTAAATTTAAGTAATATCCTACCACTCATTCATTAACTACAACAGCTCATAACATGTCCAGGAGGTTTTTTGGACTGCAAATAGACAATTTCTTACAAGCTTTCCCCCAACTCCACCGATTCAGTTTGAAGAGATATATATACAATGAAATACTTCTGAGTAGGTCAGGTATTGTAAAACTCAGGCATGCGAAGCACTGGTCACTCTGATCCTTATCTTCACGTAGGCACGATTCTGGGAGCTGCAGAGCCGTCAGGAGTATTGAAATCAATGTCACAAGTGAGGGGCTTAAAGTGTAGCAAAGTGCTTTCGTGGGGAATCAAGAGCTTGAACCATTTCCTACTGTGTTCCTATCATCACCAGTGCATTTTTAGTGTGTTCTCTTCAGAATAGCAAGTCCCAGTGCCAACATGTGAACTGTTACGCAACATGAGCTCAAAATGCCACCAGTTTAGGATGAAAGTGCATTGCACTCTCCCATATGAACATTCAGGTCCAAAACACAAAGGAGCTGGAAGTGGCACGCCTGCCAACAAATTATTTGCAAAGATTTTACTGTTCTCTAATGGCTGATATGGCACATCTAATTATCGTTCACTGCTCTGCTCAGTCAAAGAGCCTTTATTGTATAGAAGCACTCCACAGCTGAGAGGTTTTTTCACATCCTTACTCTTCTATTTTTGATAAACTAGTCCTACACTTCAGAATCTTAATTGAATTCCTCTGAAATATTCACTAACTAGAACCAGAACCTCATGATTTGCTAATTAATTTCGCATGTATGATCCATTATTTTAAATTCCAGCACTGAATGTAGTTTGGCATTGCCATGCAAATAAGCCTGGAAGCTAAGATTAAACAAAAAAACCCCAAAAAACAACCAACAAAAAACCCCAGAAAACCACAAACTATTGAAAAAAAATGATCCTGGCTTGCTCTGACAACTAAATACATGTGGTATACTACCTATATACACATTTCAAATAAAAGTCATTCCCCTTTTTTAATATTCTCCAAGTCAGTCATTCACAACCTAGTAGGTTGGATTTACAGTAGGTACGTTCCATCCACTGAGATTCATGTGTCCTGCACTCAAAGTCCTGTACCAAAGTCAAGGTTGGAAAATATCTCTAGGAACATACGGTCCCAGCTTCTCTTGAGAGCAGGGCCTTAAGGTGTGTTATCCAAGTCAATGTCAAAGAGCCTTGGATATTTCCAGCAAGGGTGACTCCACCACCACCATAGGAAACCCATTCCAATGTTGACTTGTTCTCACAGTGAAGAACTTTTTCCTACACCCAGATGGGATTTCTCCTGATCAACCTGCACCTGGTTCCTCTTGCCCTGTGCATCCCTGTACTTTCATCTTCTATACAAACCACTGTTGAAGCACTTGAAGATCGTGACTAGATTGCCTTCAGCCTTCTAGGTTGAAAAAAAATCCAGTTCTTTCAGCCTCTCCTCCTTCATGCATAAGTTCTTCAACGCTCTAACTGTTCTTGTGGCCCTCTGCTGGACCCTCTCTAGCTTCCCAATGTGTCTCTGGAACTGGGGAGCAAAGATGGGACACAGTATTCCAGGTGTGGCCTAAGAAGAGCAGGGAAAAGTAATCACATCCCCCGATTTGCTTGCTATGCTCCTGCTGACACAGTCCAAGGCACAGTTTGCCCTCGTCACTGCAGGGCTGCCCTGCCAACTCCACATCCTATCTGATGAAGGAGGAGAAGGACCAACATGATGGTGTGGAAGCTTTAAGAAAAGATGTATGAGAGTGTATTTAGGAGTTGCAAGCAACTGAGAGAAGAGGAAGAAACACATCTAGTAGTATGCAGACTTCACAGGCACTATTAAATATCAGAGGCACGAAGTTAAACACTGAAACACCAAACCATGCCTCTCTAGTGTATGAATAATATTACAGCCATATACACTAAGCTCTCAAGGCAACTCATTCCTAAGCACCACAGCATTTCAGATCTTATGACAACAGCAGTAGCACATATTAAACTCAGACACTCCTGAAAGAGATCCCTGTTGCCAGGACTAGCAGACAATCTCCGTTACTTGTTTGTGCTGCTGAACCAAGGATCTACACAATGAATTGTTGACTCAATCCAGTACACTGCAGCAATACTTCTTTATACACTGATGCCTTCAATAATTAGCTAGTTTTTCACGCAGACAAGATAATCAGCTATGCTACTAAAAACCCAAATAAAGAAAATTAATAGACAAACAAGCACTTGTACCAACTGCTTGTGAAACAGAAACCAGCATTTTGTCATTTCTGCAAAGAATAACTGATTTCCCTACTTGACTCATCAAAATCTCAGTGCCTTGAGGGCTATGATTAGCTTGAAAACTGTAACTTACCACAAATGATAACAAAATACCCCGTGATGATATGACATTTTTAATGTCTCTGTTCATGGCAGTCTGGAGACTCTGAAATTGCATTTCAGCCCCGAGACACATTCTTCAGAAGGTGGCTACTTCTGACCCACCCCCAGAAGGGACAGTGTTCCAAGATTTTAGCTTATACATGTTCACCTTTTGGATTGCACCGAACACAACTGTAATGTTTCTTACATTTAGCCTTCCAGTAACTGCCTGAGCTTCTACCATCACTTCAGGTTTTCAATAGAGGCCACAGACTTTAACACTTCATAACTTAGCACAGTTTTGTGATTCTTTCCGCACAGTACTGAGTCTCAAAAAACTCACATTGCTTCCCCCCGCCCCTCCCAACTTGGTCTCAATTACTTCAGCCAGCAACTCAAAAAAATAATTATGAAGAACCTAGCAGACTTTCAAATTGTTTAAGATAAACTGAAAAGTCGTATTTATGCTTCACTACACTCCTGCCACTATACACCAAAAGTAGAGTAACTCATAACTCATGTCAACAATCTAAGCATGATCCAATGCCAAGAAGCAGCTGTGTTTTTAAAAAGAAAACAACAAACAAAAAATAAACCCCAAAGCACTTCCTGACTCATACCTGCTTCCTTTTTGTATCCAAAGTCTTATGTGACCACACAGAAATAAAGACATTAGCTGTGCAGAGCCACTACAGGAAGGCAGAGTTGCTTCCACCCTCTGCTAAGCCTCAGCAACCACCCTGCTGCGTTTCCATCAGTTGCATTACTGGGAACCCACTTCTTCCCTTTTCCTTCTCACAGTCCCGAGCCAGAGCACCTCTCTCAAGTTCCCTGTGTCCTCAGATTCCATTAAAGATCCAACCATTTTGCACACACAGCAGCTACAAAACTGTCACAGTTTATCATCAGATTACACTCCAAAAAACATCAGCCCCCGGAACTTACCAAAGACACTGACCTCTCATTCCCTGGGCCACTCAAAAATGCCAACCCCAGGAGAGGGCTAATCCACATCATTAAGAAAACGAAGTCAAAAGCCCCAGCCAGGTGTCTCTTAACATCAGAAAACAAGCAGATTGCACAGATGCTGCTGCTGACCTCATCTGGCCCATGAAAACTTTTTCAGCAGGATGAGGACTCTCAGAGCACAGCTGAATGAGTAGGATTAGGAGCAATTAATCTTTACCTTGATAACTAAAAGAAACAAAGCAGCTATAAACTCAGAGTCTCACAGTCTCTTCCAGAGTTCAAGAACAATTTTCTGACCCAAACACTTCAAAAATAACACCCACTTCAGTTGCTTCATCTCTCCCTTTCCCCATCCACCCATTAGAAAAATGACCCTGCACTGCCAATTACAAAATAGAAAATGCATTAACAGGCTCTTACTGAAGACATACCACTCATCAATGAATATGAACCTAACAGCTGAAGTCTTTGCAAAAAAACCCAACAAACCACTGCACACACACCCCACACCCCTCCAGACTTACAGTTTAGTTATTACTAAACGTGCAAGCACACACCAAGATACAACTGTTCTACACCGAGGGTGATACACCAACACTATCCAGCTCCTCATAGCAAGAGTCCAACCGTGGAAGGAAAACAAGGCATCCACAAAATTAAACATCTGGAGGTAATGGGGGTAGGCAAAGAATTATGGAAATCACAACACTGTCAGGTCTCAACAGCCATCCTACACTGCAAGATACAGCCTCAGGCACACTAAGAGCAGTCCACACAGACACAGACCTTAGCTTCACAATGCTTTCAAAGGTACCACCTTTTATAAATCTATTTATATATCTCCTAGATCATTTTCTGCAGTTTTACTGCCATCCCAAAGAACATCCAATTCAAGCTTGCCCAAGCCGCCTGCAAGAGGGGGTTCCAAGGCATCGCAGCTGCAGTCCCGGGAGGAAGCAAAACCCAAGAACTTACGGGTGACACCTGCAGCAATCTCGCTTCCTCCCAGATGACACCAATAGTTACATGACACAAAACACTGCTTTGCCCTGTCTGAAGGTCCTCAATGAACAGCAGCTCTAAAAAAATACCCCAAACCACTGGCCCTCATACTTTGGAGAGCAACCCCACATCTGTTGCACAGTCTTTGTGGTCCCTGGCCTCGAGGGTTCCCAAGGAGGTGGACAGTCCTTGAAAAATGCAATGCATGGGAAGTTCAGAAGCTTCTTTCCCATATGCATTCAATGGAGATGGTGCAGACACTGGACACAATCTGACCTTCAGCCCTTCAAAGTTCAGGAAACAAAGGCATGAAAGAGTAAATCCTCATACTTCTCCAACCACTAGCAAATGCACCACTTCCAACTGCCTCTGCTACCACCTGCCATGACGTTACTTAGAATCACCTCTTACACAGTATTGTTCTTCAGATTTCAGCTCCCAGAAGGCAGCAATTAACTGAAAAACTCATCTGTCACTTCAAGACAAAACAAAGCCTAAGTCTCATGACTTCTGGGTACCATCTAATTTTTTAATATCTAATTCCTACTTTCCAAAAGGATGAAGTTGCCAGTTGGCGTATTTATGTCCTACTACTTCATAAGTTGTCAAAAAAAATGCTAGCTTTTTGTCAGTTATTATATGCAAATCCTGACTTTATAACATTTCTAGACAGCTCTAGCATTATCATGGGTACATTTTATATCTCTTCAATTTCATTTAAAAAGACACTGAACTGGAACTGGTCTGGAATAATTCAGTATGAACAATACTCTCCTTCAATAAATCTGTTAAACATTGTTTTCCAAATCTAATGATGAATCGTCTAAATTTTATTTTAATTTTTATGGAGCTGCATATATTAAAACATATAGCCTTATGAATCATCTTCACAGCCAACCGAGCAATTTAGTAATCTTGGCCATAGTCTATTTAGCCTGAAATGAGCTTTGCTTTGATTATGTGCAAACTATTATGCGTATCTATTTCTGAATGTATGGAAGATTTTGACACCTCTGAAGAATAAAAATGTGCTCTAATGACATGAATACGTTATATGGGTAACTGAGATTACTTTATAACTTATATATTTATTATCACAAGCCTGTACTAGACAAACTACAATATTATTCCAGCATTCCCTATTTAAAAAAATGAAGTATGAGAAAGCAGGAACTCCCCAGAACAGCTTCTGTAGAGGATTTTCCAAATCTTTGAAAGAGTCTCTATAGCTTCAAAGGGAAACCAAAATGCAGTCACAGTAGATCTGCCACCAGAGCATGGACACCAAAATGTAAGATGCATTCAATGCAGTGGAAATCAGAGAAAGACAAACAGTCCTGCACCTCTGCACCAGGGCCCCTTCTGCACCCTTCCTGCAGCAGGGGATCAATGCAGAGAGAACGTGCCCCAATACAGAGACTCATCATGCAGGAGCTTGCTGGTAGTGGGACCTGAGGGAGAAGCAAGACCCGACAGCTTCCTCCAGTGCTGTTACCTTTCTGATGTACCTCCAGGGGTTCAGCAGCATGGACTTTCCCTTCCTCTGTCTCCTTTCTCCTGACGGGAACAACACAGACTCGGTTCCCTAATTCATCACATCTATTTTCTCAGATCAAAAGGCTTCACAGTTAAAGAACACTTTTCCAGGCTAGTTCTTATAACTGAGGTGTGCATTGCACAGGGTACACAGCAAGTTATGGCAGACAATGTTTAATTGCTGTAGTTTCTTGACTGGTAGTTCTGCTTTGATATCACAGCAACAAAGGCAATGGTGGAAATCAAAACCTTCACAGCCTGCCTGCAGAGCAGGGTTAATTGACACCTCTGTCTTGAACAGAACTGCTGTTTTAGTCTCAGCTGAGCTCTCCATTCAGTCCAGGCCAAATTTAGCCATCAGTGACTCTAATTTGTGCCAGTCACCTATTAAACAATTTGAAGAAGATAAAATAATCCCAGGACAGTAAAAACAGAGCAGAGGGAAGTCAGTACAAAAGCCAACATGCTTATCTGACCTGTGACAGCAGAGACATGAAAACAGGGCAGAAGGGACAGAGTTTCACAGGTGACACCATTTTGCATTACACAGAAAAGACAGCAAAATCAAGCAAGCTGTATCTGGAACAATATTGTTCACCTTCTCAGATGGTCATTTCTGCTTTAGGAAAAACAGCTTTATCAAGAACAGCATCATAAATTAAAGAGGCATTCAAACCTTATAGACTTGTCCGTATGTCCCATTCCCAACAACCTGCACCAGTTCAAATATCCCCGCAGGGTCCTGCAAAAAGCAAAAGAATTAACATTATTTGAAGCAAAGCAACCACTTCCTAATGGACCATAGCTGTACACAACCAAAATTAAAATGTCCGTGCCACGTCTAATGATCTGTGTTACACACTAAAGGGGAAATAGCCAAATAATAGTGTAAGAAATACATTAAAGTTTTTAGTCCAGCCACTCAAAGCTTGACACACAAAACAACTCAGTGAAGATTCACAGCATGGCAATATGGCAGGTACAACACTTAAGTGGAGACGTGTGAAGAATACAAGAATTCAACAAATACAGCTTTGCAGTAGATTAAGAAATGAACTCCAGCTTTCCTAAGCCTTAAAACTGAGCTTGCCTGGAGGCTGAGCTGCTGTCCTCTACTAGGAAACACTTAGCACCAGCAACATAATAAAGAAAAGAACCCAAACAATAGAATTGAAGAAATACTGTATAAAGCACCTGAGCCCGTTTTACCTTACAAAAGGGAAGCATACCATCCCAGGCAATCTTAACACACAGGTAGGCTGAGAATGCTCAGTTCTTCTGTTTTGCAAACATAACTAGGTGAATTTGACTGATGTATTGAAGTCTTGACTTTGAACCCAAACTAAATTGCTGTTAATTGACACAAAAAATTCACATGTCAGATGAACAGTGCACCATACCACATGAGCCAACTTCCATCACACTGGCTCAGCACCAGTTGCTCTAAAACCAACCACTGCAGCAGATGTCCTCCTCCAATGATGAAACGCTGCAGCCTTTCAGATGCAGGAAGACCATCTTGTTGCAAAGCATGGGCAAGTAAATATTTGCTCCTGCATGACTGAGCACATTAAGAAATCTGTGCTTCAGTTAAAACTCACTTGAGAGATTTACATAAAAACATCAAGAACTCCAGAGACCAGTTTCTTGGTTTCTGGCTGAGCCATTTATCAGTCCATTCGTTTCTTGGGATGATATCATTGAGAGATTTATATAAAATATTAACTCCATGTGTCAGTTTTACCACATCTGCTTCAGCAATCTGTCATGTCAGTTGATGCCTACTGGTACTGCTGAGGGATGCAGTACAGAAAAACATTCCCTCAGAAGTACAATTTCTATGACCCTGAGTGCAAAAGTTCCTTTTTTTAAGGTATCAAGCTACGCCTCCGCTCCACTTATGTTATTCTTTTAGTATAAATAATGCTTTCTTCCTATCTGATATGGAAAAGTTTACTTAGGCAAAATCCCAGTGGAAACATTCAGGCTTTTTTCTGAGCAGATTCTGCCTTTGCAGGCACAACTGTCATGATGAATGGCAATAGCTTTCACTGTCAGAGCAACACAGCACAGGCTTCCACAATTGAAAGTACTAACGAGCTCATTTGGTTTTGCCTTTAAGTTAAATGAGTTTTAATCTTATACTTCCTGGACTGTCAGCCTCACAAGACTTCTTTTTTAAAAAAAAAATAATTAACAATGCATAAACCAGATCAAATCATGTACTTTTGACCAATGCACAGGCCAGTCCGTGTCCTTTCTTTTCTGTCTCTTATTTTTAAGCCAGGTAGTACGGCATGGCCTTCTAGACATCAACCCCAGTTCCAAAAGCCCTCACACAAAAGGAAAGCAATGGGACCACTTGTGTACGGATCTAAGCACAGGCAGAAGAACGCCTGCAACACTGGGATCTTTGTAAAGTGCTTTGCTTCCTTCTTGTTTCTTCATTTTTAATTTCCACCAGTCTTGGATATAAACGACCTATGCGCTTTGCTTCAGCAGAGCTGAAGTCAGCCATCATCCACCGGCATTGAGGCTGCTAAAGCAACAGGTGGGTGCTACAAACCTCTGCCTCATGTGTACCCTTCCCATGGAGCTGTGCCTTGGGTGGCATGCTGTCCATGCAGTAAAGCACACTGCAGCTCTGAGGAACTCCCCCAGACCAGGGCCTCCAGGCACAATATCAACTGTACTCCTCCACGGGAAGCATGAGCAGCACCCCATTTCTATACCTCTTCTGAAGAAAGAAGCACTGCTGAATTAAGAGTCGTTCTTAGCGTGCAGAAACCTAGAGGAAACTAAACTGCATTTATCAGAGAGTTTGCAACTGTCCCTCTCACTTAAATGCATGCTCTATCCTCACTCTTCTTCTCCAGGCTTATTTATTATGCAAATACCGTAATTTCATGTGCCTCAGAATCAGCTTCTCTCTCTCCCTCCAATCAATTTCATTTTGATTTAGCATCCTAATAGCTTGCTTCTAAAGGTTTCAGACACTCTAGGAAAAACCCAAACAATTATCTAAATAAATGTTAGCACTAACTTTAATATAGGGAAGAGCCTACCCTGTCCTTGCTAGCCAATTGAGCATTAATGTCTCAAGCCTGTGCAGCCAAAATACTTGGCCATCTCTCTTCTTTTAATCAGGACACCATCGTGAACCGAGCCTTGCTAAAAGTCATAAAGGATATTAATCTGGGCTCGGACTTTGGTCCTTGGATTGCCCTTGTTTGCTTGGATACCAGCGCTGCATCGTTCGCTGGCATTCTTCACAACTTCTTAATTATCTTGGAGTAGGGTATCATCTTTGATGTAGTGCTTCCTCTCAGCCCCATGGTCCATCTAACCCTCCACCAGCTAGCCCCTGCCAAATTGCAGAGTTCACTTTGACCGATGCCAAACTCCTGGCCTGAACATTCATCACTTTAAGGTTAATTACTGTAATGCACTGTACCATATGGTGGCCTTCTTGCTTTCCTGCAAGTCATCTGCAGAGTACTCAAAAGGCAAGAGCAAGACTGCTGACCCAGAGACACCCAGGCCACATCCATCTCCTCTGCAAGGCAGAATGAAGAACAACCCACACAGCAAGAGCCCAACCAAAACCCACTTTTCACAATCTCTGCAGCTGAACAAAACAGGTGTCTGAAGTTCAAGTTCTTCTACAGGACCTCTGCACCTCGGCACATAATGCAGAGATCAGAGGCTTTTTAAGCACTCAACTGCTCTGATGAACCCAGGGCAGGAGCGCTCCAACGTGATGCTCCAGCAACATTTGGAAGCTACAGCCTAAACCATCTCTTTCCAGGAACAGGGGGCAGCCCTGCTGAGCACCCATTTGGAGGGGAGCAAGGCCAGCTTGTGCAGCTTAAAAATGACCCCAATCACAGCCGTGCCTCCCTGCTGGACTTCTGATGGCAGCGAGGTCGGTGGGAGCACAGTGCCAGGAACACCTGAGACAAGGCAAAGCACCTGTCTTTACGTAATTTCTACGGCCCAGCCTCACCCCCTGCCACTTCCCACCAAGCACAAACTCCAAACGAAGGTGGCTCATGTGCTGAAAAGGTTTTCTCTGCAGGGACACGTGTCCCTTCCCCTGTCAAGGCTGACACTTGCCGTGCTGACAGCCTCTGGAAGGTTTCTGTGTTGGATGACTGACACAAAGCCAGCTGTCTGGTTTGCTGCACCACTCTTTTTCAAACTTACACTGGTTTCTTATCATTTATTTAAGGAGATAAGATTCATCTGCTAAAGCTCTAAAAAACTTCCATCATTTTGCCTCACTCCTTTGAGCAGAGCCAGGTTAAACTTCTCCTTGCCTAGCCAGGAGCCTTGTGCCATCTTCACAAACTTTGTCTCTGCTGCCTTTCTTCTTTCAGCCTCTGGTCTGGAACATCCTCCTCACCATGTGATTATTGCAAAGGCTTCTCCCAGCCCTCTTTCTTTTTTTTTTCTCTGATATTTTTAGAAAGCAGCTTGCTTTGATTTCACTGTCTGGGGCTGGCTGCTTTTTGCCACAATTGAACTCTTCCCTCTTCTGTGGAGAGTGCCCCCAAAAAACCTGCCTTGGTTGGACTGGGTTGATAGATGGTCAGCTTCTGGGTAAGAAAAGCGAAGTGGAATTAAGAAGCATCACACTCAACCCTGTTAACTCTCTGTGGACATTAAACACTAACAGTGTGCCTTTTAATGTGGCCAAAGTTCAGATTATGTTAAAACCCTAAAAGCACAAGAGCATAATGATAAAAAAATCAGAGCAAACTTAGGTGAATGCTGACTTTTAGCTCTGGAAAAACAAAAAAGAGAAAGGAAAAAAAAGCCCCAAGCCCAACAAAAAGCCCCCAAAGCCAAAACCCCGCACACACATTTTCTTCCAGAAAATCTTCATTTCCCATCTGTTTTCTCCTCGCAGCACTCGCATCCCCCCAGGAGAGTCAGGAGGAGCCATGTATCGCCTGGGAGGGGACGGACCCTCCGCTGGAGCCGCCCTGGGCAGCGCTCCCGCGGGACCGTCCCGCAGCGAGGGCACCGGCACCGCGACCTCTCGGGCGCGCTGTGCCCGGGCTGGCGGGGGCACCCGGCTCTGCCGATCCCGAGGGCTCCGCCTGCATCCCCTGCCCCGGCGGAGCGCTCGCCC